>SKCR01002320.1:0-27731 GCA_019454045.1 Zanthoxylum bungeanum | reverse complement strand
TTACAAGTTATAGGATAATTTTTTCTTCAGTAAGAAAACAACGGAACCATTAAGTATCAAATACTCGTGAATGATTCTGTTATCCTATTAAACTTGTACGGAAGATATATAAGGGTTGTTTCATCTTATTAATTACATAGTTCCATTTACATTTATCATTCTCACATTTGACTTCAATAAGTCAAGTCTTTTCTACAATAGTTAACATCTGATGTTACACACCAAGTAATAAAACGATTTTATTACTTAGAATCGTAGGAAAGATATTCCATTAAATAGAATACAAATTTTATTAAACAGAATAAACGATAAACTTTTACTTATACCTCCGAGTGTAAGTAATTTCCATTATATAACTATTATATAAAAGAAGATTGAAATCTCAAAATTTTCAAGATTCAAATTTTCTACCTATACATATCATATATGCAACTTTAGAAAAATGGAACATTAATTAAAGAGATGAATTAGTGTTACTGGAGTATAACCCCAAGAGTATTGAAACTAATTCGGTAACTTTCAATATCAGACGAATCAAATCATATAAGATTCGATTGCTCCCACTACTCAATTCCATCAAGATGGAATCGTGGAAGAACAATATGAATATGAATCATATTCACTAAATAACCTTAGAACTAATTGCTTTAAATTCATACGTTTGATCGTATCAAAGATCTTTGAACAGTTCAAAGACATGTTAAGAATTTTGAGGATAGATTCTCTAAAACCTTTAGATTGAATATATTTGAACAAGTCAAAAATGTTCAATCTATGTTTCATCAGAACGGATTGAAAGTACTTGATACTTCAAGACTTTCAATATGTGTTCCTTCAGAAACACGTAACTAAGTTATGACAATTCATCAACTAAGTTACGAAATAAAGAAAACTACCTTAAGCAATTATTTTTATAAAACTACATACATCCAATGTATCAGTTAAATAATTTGGTGGTCCAATGACAATCATTGGTTAAACGAGATCTTAATCACTTTCCTGAATATAATATTCATTAAATGGATAAGGATGTGTAGTGTGATCTAGTATCAAACCATCATTTACCATACAGAATAAGCATCCAATGCTTAAGTGATTAAATTCATAAAGCATCGTTCTAATTATTTACTTTTACGAATAATTTTTCTTAATGTTTATCTTTACGTCAATGACACTACTAGTTATATTTAAAATATATAACAATTAGTTATAAAGAACAAATAACTATCTAATAGTCGCAAGTTCCGATATCAAATATCAAAACAATCGTTAACTGATATTTTAAATAACTAGACGGGAGATCTGGTATCCAATACCTATAGTTGTAGTATTGTGAAAATCGATATTTTCTATACATAACTATACACATCTCATTTCTTTAGCTTTACTATTTGCATTCAACTATTCACAACAATTGTAAATAACTGATTAGCAAATTGTGTCAGACACATTACCTCTAAAGGTAATTAAAGCTTAGAAACGTCATTACTAGATAAACAAATACCTAATAGGGCTTTCTAAATGCCAGTCAAGAATCTAGAGACATGAACTATTCAAGTCAATTCTTATTGCATAAGAAACTATTGTCTCTAAAGTATTATATCCTAAAGGGGATATCTATCTAGATTATCTATCATGACTTAGAAACTAAGTCATTAACCATCTTTATTTTTCAAGAAAATCGGAACAATAGTTCCCGATGGTTTAGACTAATCTAATAATATCATAGTCTATTAGTATCTAGAACCTATTCTAGAAAACTGCAACCAAGAGTCTAGTCAGATAACATATCAAAATATGTGTGCAGTAAATAAAAGTTTAATTCTATATAAACAATAGAATAAGGAAACAAACAAGCGGCAATTTCCATAATAACATACACTGCCTAAGTTATGGAATATTTTAAACTTAGCAGTGCCTCCCATTATTTTTACGTAATGCCGTAATCCCCAACGGAAAGACGAGAATTCAATAATTAAATCGAATTCCATAATGGGAAGAGGACCCCATGAATATATTTCGACTCACAGCAGAGGCACGTCTCGCCGACGTATATTCACAGGTAGACGACTAATTGTCAATCACTCACTAGTGACTCCAAGGTTCCGGTCCTGGCCGTTTCTCGTTGTCGCTGCGAAGGCAGGCCCACAAGGAGACGTACCAAGGTTAAACTTATCAATGATAAACTCAAGTTAATTGCGTAACCCTGACAGCTAGGGCACGTTCAGGATTCCTTTCGCTTGAATTTATCTAGTATCTAATATACATTCGGCATAAATAAATTTCTATCAGCTACACCCTCACAGCAGAGGCACGGTCTCGATGTAGTCAACGAAAAGATATTTATAAACCGTATTGACAAGACGGACCAAGAAACAAGTATTCCAAATACTAGTTACTTTAAAACCTTATTAAGCGGGGATATTCCATTAAGTGTCATACACCCTAAATCTAATCAAATTAGATTTAACAATGCATGTATAAAGTCAAGAAAACATGATTAAACATTGAATAAAACAAGCTAATCATTTATGGAGGCCTAGAATCAGACTTGCTCTGATACCATTTTGTAGGGGTTTTAGGGGCTAAATCCGGTAACGCAGCGGAAGCGGCGGGAGATCGAATCTTCCGATTTCAAAACTTTTTCTTGGATTAATTAAATAAACATATTTATTTAATTGCCCAATAATCAAATTATGAAACAAAATTTCAAATGAATCATATTCAAGTGAAATTACCAAATTACCCTTATATGGTATTTTGTCCATTTTAGTCCGAAATTGATCCAATCAATTTTGAATGATTCTAAATCATTTCTAAGATGAACTTAGCATGTTCAAAACATCAAAACACCAAAAGCAACCAAATCCCCAAATTTCTTCATCAAGGCCGAATGCTCCCTAAGGGGTGTCATTTGTGCACTTTGTCATTTCATGTATCAAAACACATCAAGATGTAATCCAATGAACATGAAACTTTATATGCATCATATACACATCCAAATACACAACATATATGAAAACCCCCAAATTTGGAATTGGTCATGAACCCAATTTTTCAATTTCTTCAAAATGGGACAAATTAGACCAATTGGTTAAATCAATTACTTTAATCATATTCTTCCATCCAATCAAAGTCTCAACACAATGAAACAACTCAAGATCAAATCTAGGTCATCTAAGAGTGGGTCAACAACTCTAGATTAGCAACATGGTTTCCAAAACCTTAAAAGAAAGCTTATAACTACAAGTAGTCACAACCTTCCTTCATCATACATGCTCAACACTTCCATCAAAACTTCCATCAACAAAAACACAAGGAATAAAGAAAGAAATAACCTAAGAACATCATATGTTAAAGCCTAGATCCTAAGGAACATTTTCCTTTCTAATAGCAAGTTGGAAAAACTCACTAAAATCCAAGCTTTCTTTGATTTCTTCTTTCTTTCTCACAAGCTTCCTTTGCTTCCATTAATGGAGTTTTCTTTAAAGTGTATTAGGTTATCATTTCAAATGAAATGAAATCAATATATACTTGGCCAAAGAAGGCCTTGGCCGAATTTCACTAAAGGAAATGCAAGAATATTAATTTCAACTTCATTTGTATTTCATTTGTTCAACTTGACATAAATATCTAAAAAACAACTTTAAAGACATTTAATTAAGTCAACAAATGCAACTAAGATAAATAAACTCTTATATATTAAGTGTATGGCGAATTTGACATAGAATAAAGGAAAAATATTTTTCATTTTTCAAACAATTTTGAACAAATATCTTAAGAAGTCAAAATCAATTTGACAACCTTTTCCTTTAATGTATAAGTCAACAATTGCAACTTATAATCATTTCCTAACTTTATCATTTGGTGATATATTATATTTTTAATTATATTAATCATTTAACAATTAAATAATTAAATAATTAATTAAATATAAATATATCAAATATATGTATTATATTTACTTTAAATATCTCAAATACATATATTAATGATATATGTCAAATACCTTTATTGACTATTTATTAATGTGTATTTAATAATATCATATATTAAATACAAATACACATTAATTAGGAAATGACGGTTCGGCCCGTTCGCATGTATTTTTCGTTTAACGATTAAACGATTTATAAATAATCATCATTATTCATAAATGTTGCTCTAGTGCTCTACGAGTATGTTTCATTATTGAGACTCTCTAGATTCAGGTATATCCGTCACGAAATCCAATTTCATGTGCATAATCTATCCACCCGTAGATTATGACGATCACGGATAAACTAGCTGAATCATACAGGTCGAGGTCATTGCATACGTATAATCCCTCCGTCACAGGTATCCAGATAATCCCAGAGATATAGATGTGAACGTCAAATCTCTATAGGTATTATCTCGTCGACGTATCTATTAGCAATCTCTAAATAACATTCGGAACTTACTTCCGATGTATACTGTGGCCACAGATTTAACAGACTGCTAATAATATATGGACTACCTATGCTCTGTACACAGAACTGACGGATCCTATCTTGACACACACAGGATATCCTGAGGATCGATCCACACCCAACGAACAGGCGGAGGTCTGATCTAAATAGATCGGTGACGTGACTGCCATCTAAGTGTGGAGGATGTCTCATACATCCACAGTGGTGTCTCAAGTCGAAGGACCACTATGCTACTCAACCCGAGAAGATTCTTATTGACGTTGGCGTACCATCCATTAAGAATCTTCGGTGAGCCGTTCAGTGTTTTCCACTATAAACACCTACACGTCTATACGAGTCTCCATAGACTCATGGTTCATTGGGATAAACCATCGGACCAAGTCTCGATATACGACATGTACTGGTCTCAACGGATTTGACTAACCGACCCGTGTTAGCAAATCTTGACCAGGAACTATGTTTGATAATATACATATAGCAGTGACACTTCCCAATGTCAATTACAAACTAACTTTGTAACTGTGTACTGCATTATATATTATCGGGCCTTTGTCTAATATATACATATCACTAAATCACATTTAGTTTCAATCTAATCGTAATCAGATCGAATACGTATATAAGAACAAGAGGTGCAACCATAAATAAGTAATATTATGGAATAAGGGGATGTTCGTATTCATGAATCAGACATAAATACGGCCCGGATTGGCGCTCTGAGCACCAACCCCAACAGATACTCCACTACTTCTCGCAAGAAGGAGTGAACTCTATATCTATGTAAAACTTCCCCAACTACACGCCAAATCGTGTCCCCAAATTACATAGCTATTGGTCAGGATTTCTACACCAAACTCACCTTTGTAAATCAACGACATAGCTACAATGTACGAGTTTGTAGTACACTCAATTCAGATCAATCCATGTATGACCATCAAATATATTGAAATGAATTTCTTTATTTAACGGATATTATAAGAAATTCATTTCTATATGAGTCTGGTCTTATATGATCACATAATATAAGGTGCCTCCATTCTCATGTCACCACATGGACAATTCGGGATTAAGGTCGCCATATATTTGTATAATGGATTGTAGTTATAGATAAACCACAAACAAAGTACCTGTTTTTTCATTCTCTATCGATTATTTTAGATTACTATCTTCAGACTTAAATCCGCTTGTGGATGACACTCATACACTAAGTCTGAAGGTACATAACAATCAGAGGGAAACTGGATTATTTATAATGTGCGATTTAAATCAAAACAATTGATAAATTAACAATGAATCTTTTATTTTAAACAAATAATTCCATTTACACATTACATGAAGCTCTAAGGCATATATCCCAACAATCTCCCACTTTCATTAGAGAAAATAAGACATGTCATGTAATCCTAGAGCTCTAGGTGACCTTCAAACCTTTAGCAGACAAGGCCTTTGTAAACGGATCAGCCAAATTCTCTGTAGATGCTATCTGCTATATCTTTCTAAGAGATAATATTTCATCTATATATGCTTCACTCTCTTGTGGCTTCTTGGTTATTTGGAGTTCATTGTTATCACAATAAAGTGTGAGTGATTTATCCATATCTGGAATAACTTCCAGTTCTCCCAAATATTGCTGGATCCAGGCTGCTTCTTTAGATGCTTCGCAAGCTGCTACAAACTTAGCCTCCACGGTATAGTCAGCAATATAAGATTGCTTTATGCTCTTCCATATATTGGCCCTACCGCATAGGTTAAACACTGATTGAGATGTTGATTTTCTAGAATTGACATCCATTTGAAAATTAAAGTATGCATATCTCTTGAAGATCATATCCACACGAGAATACATAAACATACAATTTCTTGTTCTGTTTTGAGACTTAAGAATGTGTTTCACTACTACCTAATGATCTAATCTTAGGTTAGACTAAAATCTATTGACTACTCCCACTACAAAGCAAATGTCTGGTCTCGTTTATAACACATCATACATGAGATTACCAACTGCTAAGGCATATGAGATATGTCTCATTTCCTCAACTCATTAAGGTGTCTTAGGAGACTGTTCCTTTGACAAATGAATTCCATGTAGGAAAGGCAAATTGCCTTTCTTGGAATTATGCATCCCAAATTGCACAATGATCTTGTCGATATAGGATGATTGAGAGATAGCTATTAGTCATCTCTTGCGATCTCGAAGAATCTAGATCCCAAGTATATAAATGGACTCTCTCAAATCTTTCATTTTGGAATTGGTTGGCTAGTCAGGATTTCAGGTCCGATAGTATTTTTACATCATTCCCAAGAGTAAAATATCATTGATGTATAAAATGAGAAAATCCAAATGTCTATCAATGGCGCGCTTGTATACACAAGCCTCGTCGACATTTTACTCTAAATTAAAAGACCTGATCCTAGTATCAAATCTTATGTTCCAAGATCGAGATGTCTACTTAAGTCCATAAATAAAACTCTGCAACTTGCAAATGTTTTGCTCTTGACCTTGGGCTACGAAACCCTCTAGTTGTACCATATATATACATTCATCAAGATTGCAATTTAAGAATGCAGTCTTGACGTCCATCTGGAAAATCTCATAGTCATAATATACGGCAATGAAGGAAGGAGTACATATTGATTTAAGCATGGCTACTGGCGAGAAAGTCTCTGTATAGTTGACTCCCACTTTCTGGGTATAACCCGTGGCCACTAGCCAAGTCTTGAAGGTTTGTTCCTTCTCATCTGCTCCTCTCTTTCTCATGTAGATCAACTTGCAACCTATGGGTTTTACCTTATCAGGTTGGTCTACAAGTTCCCAGAATGAGTTGGAGTACATCGACTCCATCTCAAGGTTCATGGATTTTAGCAATTCCTCTTTGTCATCATCATCCATTACACTACAATAAGTCAATAAATCATATACACCATCACTGGAAGTGACAACTTGTGCCTCTCCAACTCCTAGATAGCGATAAATTTATTATACTTGCATATGGCGTTTAGATGTCGAATGTAATATCCCGAGTTATTTTAGCGTGATGCGTGAATTTATTTTCCGCGCGTGAGGCCGCATCTGAACGCGAGATAAATTTAATTGTTAGATGGGGGATTTTTTTAAAAAGAATTAATTAAAAGACAACAATAAGTAAAACTATAAGGATTAAATTGATATTTACCAAATTAGTATTTATATACATATATCCATATTAATCAAGATTCTTTTCACACCCATTTATAAAACAAACACACAAAACCTAGAAATTTCTAGAGCATATATATATATATATATATATATATATATATATATAACACACGTGGAATCTACATACACACACGTGGAATCTACATACACACATAGTCACACAGAATACGCAAATGAACTAATTAAATAAAAGGGTTTCAGCTATCAGAAATGGTATGACCCAACCCTCTGTCGGCATGGGATCAGTTCGTTCATTGTCTGATCTGTGAGCGCAATTCGGGCATTGGACGCTCGTTTATATTTCGTCCAGTGAGTTATGATGGATGATCGGTATGGTTTTATGATAACGAATTTTGAAACTGATTTTGTTTACAGAAAAAGGGTTTCTTAAATGCATTTTTAAATGGTTTTCGACAGATTTCAGACTACCAACATCATAAGAGCTTATAGGGTTATTTATTACTTCTGGCTGTGTCTATAGATGTATTGGTCGATATAAAAAGGATAGGTTTATTATAGGAATATATAGATAGGTTTATAGTTAGATATAGATCTTATAGGTATAGTGACGTTTATGTAGTTTATGAGTTATGCATAGAAATCATACATTTTAGAAATCGTTTGAGTTGTACATAACGAATACTAGTGAATGATATTATGATTTATATATACATGTATACACGATTGATAATAGTGAGATGGATGTTTGAAAGGTAGAATATTTTATAGTTTCGATTTGATGATATTTCAATGAGATAAAATAAAGATAAATATGATAAATAACCAAACTAGATTAGCAAAGAGTAAGTATGTAAGTATTGAGATATCAGATTAGCGCAGCAAAAACATGGTAAGGCTTGACTTAGTGAATGAGTATATGGATGTTGAATGTAAATAGGAAACATGACTTAAAGTTTATATATGAATAGTAGAGAAACTAGTAGCTAGTAATAAGCTTGAAAAATGGACAATGGATTAAAAAAATAAATTAGACTTTGATATATGTGCGTGATCACAAAAAGTTCAAATTAATATAAAATGGAATCCAGCCTTTGCATGTGTTTGAGTTTTGCAGGTTTGTGACCCGATCGGTCGACCACAGTCTCCAGAGCTTGAGGAGTCGGATAGCAGCGTTGCAGTTAACCAGTCACCAGGTCTTGGGGGTATAAGTTAGTTGTAAAAGTTTGAGTTTGTAAAGAGTTTAAGTTGTATAAGTTAAGTTTGTAAAAGTTTTTATTTATACACATTTTTGGGCATGGAGCTCAGTTGGATTATGACTTGTGTTGATTATTTAGTGTTAGACTATGTGTTGGGCCCTATAGGATGTATTGTGGTGTTGGACCTTGATCCAAGTTGCATGACTTTTAGCAGAGGTCATGTCAAAATTTTGTCAAAGCCAGAGCCTTATGGAGGCAGGATTAGCCTGTCTCCTACCGGTAGCATCTTGGCTTAGGCGGGATGTTATAATGATGGTATCAGATCAAACGTTTATAGAGTGTCGGTGACTGCAGCTGCTGGCTATTCGGCTGTCTTAGTAATGATATGATTTCTTTAGACCATATCGGTCTTTGTCTGATTTTTAGTTTCAGTATGCTCAGGTCAGGATTCGTGGACGAATCCTATATAAGGAGGGGTGAATGTAATATCCCGAGTTATTTTAGCGTGATGCGTGGATTTATTTTTTGCGCGTGAGGCCGCATCCGAACGCGAGATAAATTTAATTATTAAATGTGGGATTTTTTTTAAATTAATTAATTAAAAGACAACAATAAGTAAAACTAGAAGGATTCAATTGATATTTACCAAATTAGTATTTATATTCATATATCCATATTAATCTAGATTCTTCTCACATTCATTTATAAAACACACACACAAAACCTAGAAATTTCTAGAGCATATATGTAATATATATATATATATATAACACACACATTTAAATAATACACACACACGTGGAACCTACATACACACATACTCAACACACACAGTCACACAGAATACGCAAAGGAGGGAAACAGAAACAGAACAGAGAGAGGGCAGCTATTTTGGATAATTATTACTTCTCATTTTGGCCAATTTCGTCCATTGAAGCCTAAAGCTTAGCATTGAGTAAAGTGAGCTATTGAACAAGTTAGCCACTTTTTCCTTTCTCTTTCTGGTTCGGCGCTTCTATTAAAAATTAGGAGGGGTTTTTGCTTTTCAATTTTTAAAAGGTAATGGGCTTTATCTAATTACTGCTTTTGGTTGAGCAATTTTTACAAATAACTTAGACTCTGTTTATATTTTATTTTGAGAAAGGGTGCATATGAGTTTGATTTGGAGTTTTTCTTTTGATGCCCTTTATTTTCGCAAAGTGGACTGTGGGATGGAGAAATTTTGGACAAAAAAAAAAGGATGAAGATGTATAATTTATTGGCATTAGTTTAGTTAGCGAAAATTAATTTCATTGAGCCGACTGTGACTTTGTGAGTTTAATTGATTGATTGCTATTTCATTTTGCTTTTATGATTTTTCTTTATTTCTTACGCATACAATTGGCACAAAGTCTAGATTCAAACTCCCTAATTTTACGCACCCGGGTCAGGGTGCCTGTATTTTCGTATGGGATTCCTATGTTAGGTTCTCTAAGAACATTCCAAGATCATTTAAGCATAAAACATGTGTGAATAAATAAAGTAAGATAGCGGAAATTACTTACCTTGTTCGATTAGGTGGATGTGTTGACAACAAAATTTGCCTCCATTGAAGTTGCTCCAAGCTACTTTGAAGTTGTTCCAAGCTCCTTTCTTTGATTGTATGATTAAGCTCCAAGCTTTGTGAATGAATTCCAAACCCTTGGGTGAGTTTCCCTATCACCTAGATTGACTCCTCAAGTGCTAGCTTGAAAGAAAATTTGAAGCAAAATTTTCCCTTTGGAGAGTTGAAGCGATCGGCCATGGAGCAGAGGAAGAGAGGAAGAAGTTGTTTCAAGTTTTCTCAAACTTGGTTGAATGAGATTCAAGTCTCCAAGACTTGGTTTTGTCCAAGACAAAATAATTGAGACTTGAGTTTTGTTAAAAACACAAACATGGTGTTTTGTAATTACAAAACACAAAGCTTGGTGTATTGTGTTTCCAAGACACAAAGCTTAGTGTATTGTGTTTCCAAAACACAGAGCATGGAGTTTTGTGTTGCTTGTCTAACACTAGCATTAATAAAATAATGCAAGTGATGTGGTCCCACCAATTATTAAATTCCAAATTCAAATCGACAACTGCAACACGCGACTAAGGTCGGGTTCGGGTTCGGGTTCGTTTAATTCCGAATTAACGAATTATCCGTTGTGACGTAATTAAATCAAATTTAATTAAATAATAATGCCTCGTAAAATTATTACGAAAGTCGCTTACGAATTAATTTCAAATTAACTCGTCCGCCCAAATTAAAATCCAATTTAAATTTCGCGTCGAAATCTAATTTCGATTATATATCGAATATATTATTTAAGTCTCAAATAAATAAATTAAATAGAAAAATCCAATTTAACTATTAAATTTATTTTATCGATTAATTTCAAATTAATCGTTATCTCTTTCCTCATCGAATTTTATCCCGGATAAAATTCTCACCGTAATTAATCCCATATTAATTTTCTCTCTCTAATAATTAATCCCAGATTAATTTTATGTTCGAGTCAAAAGTCACCGGTGAATCTTCGGGAAGCGACCCATGAGATCCTGGATATGTTGGCAGTAAATCTGGTCGTCGGACTATCCGAATACGTGCGTACCTCGTACCACGTTCCTACCGATTTACAAGACATGGTTGACTTCTAGCAAAGCACCGTGCCTACCCAATTCACCAGAAATATTCTTTAAGGAATATATAATCATTGTCAGGCAAAGTATACGTAGTATTGTGTATTACGATCCAGTATCGGATGTCACATGCTAGGCCTAGCTCTGAAATTGTGTCTGCCACGTATAAAGCACATATCGGATCTCTGGTAACTAGTCTCTATAATTGGATAAACATGACCTAATCATATTATCCCGATGACTGCAGTACTTAAGAGTACTAGTTCTGTATCCTACGTGATCATCATCTCCATATGACTGAAGTGATACTTCCATCTTGACATCACACCCAATACACTACGATTCTCAGTACACCCAGAAGAGGCATACACATAACCTGTTAAAGTCCCGGACGACCAAAACCAAAGTATACTGATTGTCGCAAGTATTAGCGATGCAAGTCTCAGGTTAAGACCAAATACACCTACCCTGATGCGGATTCCCATAGACCCATAGTCATACTACCAATGGGATTCCGCGGGGTCTATCCAGAGCAAAGCTGTTTCCGTACCATCGGTAAACACAACCTCCTATCACACTTGCATAAGTATCCAATACTTAAATATATGAGAACTATGCCGTTATGCTCTCATAACACGCACAAGTGTAATACTAGTCTATTCCGCATTATCGATGTCCAGTCTCAATAATACTACAACTAGGGATGTTTAATGATTAAACCTTAGTGGATTAATATTGTCTCATATCTTATTAATCCAGTACTAATCATTTGGACTTTTATCATTTATATATCCTGGATTAGTTAATTTGTACAACAATACCATGTTCTGTACAAATAGTGATGTTATGGGTCATAATTGTCCAACAATCTCCCACTTGGCCTATAACCAATCACTCAAGCGTCCTACACATGAACTATGTTCGGGTCGCTCAAACTTCTGCTGAGAAAAGGCTTTCATCAGCGGTTTTGTAATGTTATCATCTGATGCGATTTATTTGATCATCACATCGCCACGATATATGATTGAACGAATCAGATGAATTAGTCGAAGTGTATATTGGATCGTTAATGAGACCGCGGTTCCTTAGCCTGTGGTGTAGCCTATCTCAGCTGCTAACAGAACTATACCTAATCTTATTAAGATTATATAGATCCAAAACACTTATTTTGCTGCCTCAGCTGCAGTAATATTCTGCTTTTGTTGTTTATTCGGCAACAGTATCTTGCTTGGAAGATATCCGGCTCACTGTTCCGTTATTCAAACTAAATATGTACCCTTATTGCGACTTAAAGTCGTCTTTCTCGGTTTAGAAACTTGCAGCGGTGAACCCAGTCACCTCAAGTTCTTATTTCCCCGTATTATCAGAAAGCATCCTTAGTTCGTCCAAGATACTCAAGGATGTCCTTAACATCAATCCAGTGACTATCACTTGGATTGGCCTGATTGTGACTCCATATGCTCAAAGCATATGAGACACCAGGTCACGTACATTTATTTCAATGTACGAATTCTCAGATAGTGTCAACAACTTTTAGATCTATCCCAGTAGATCCTTATTCCTAGAATAAAGATTGTCTCTCCCAAGTATTCTACGGAGAATTTTCATGAAAGCCAAGCTTTCACTGAATTTACTATGGGAATTTCATTTCCTAGAAATAATATGTCATCATTATATAGGACAATCATTGTCAGTGCGCTCCTACTAACCTTCTTATATACACAAGAATCATTTTCGTTTTGAATGAAAATGCTTGTTTTAATCCATAAATGGATTGAATTAACTTGCAAACCTTGTTTGCTTGGTTTTTTGGTACAACAAAACCGTCAGGATGTTGAATACAAACATCCTCCAAAAGGTTTCCGTTTAAGGAAAGCGGTTTTGACCTTCAGCTGCCATATTTCATAAATGAAACATGCAGTATTTAGCAAGCATTATCCGAATGGATTTAATCATGGCAACGGGTAAAAGGTTTCGTCGTAATCAACACCATGTTGATGACGATACCCCTTTATACAAGCCTAGCGCAGTACATTTGTGTGTTGCCATCCATGTATGTCTTCCTTGAAGAATTGTTTAGTACCAATAGGCACAATGTCTTCTGGTACAACAACCAATGTCCAAACTTAGTTGGTATACTGGAATCCATTTCAGACTTCATGGCACTTTGCCATAAAAGGAGTTGATATCTTGTATCACATCCTCATACGCAGCCGGTTCGTTTTCCTTAATAAGATCGACATCTACATAATGTGAGATCAGAAACCCATACCTCCCAGGTTGTTTTCTAACTCTCTCCGACCTATGCGGTTCTTGTGTATTCAAAGATTGTGGTACAGTTTCATCCCTGATAAACAGTTCGTGTTCCGTTAAGGAATCGGTGCCTGGAATAGTATTACTCCAATTTTCATCGAGTTTTACTTTCCTCCCACTTACCACTGCATATAGGAATTCCTCTTAGGAAAACCATATGGAGAGCAACAATTACATTGTTCTCTTGTGAGTTGTATAAGTACTGTACTTTGGTTTCCTTAGGATAACCTATAGGCACTTATCCAATTTGGGTTGTAGTTTGGTATCATCCAAACATTTAGAGTATGCCCAGCATTCCCAAATCTTCAGGAATGTGAAACTTGGCTTCTTTCTTGATCATATATAATATGAAGTCTGTCTAACAGATTTTGATGGAACCTTTTTCAAAATAAGTATTGCACTGTTTAATTCGTATCCCGTGAAGGAAATTGGTAGCTCAGAGCGACTCATCATTAACATTACTATATCCAACAAAGTTTGGTTTCTCTGTTCGGACACACCGTAAAATTGAGGTGTTCCAAGAGGAGTCCAATGTGAAAGAATACTATACTCTTTCAAGTAATCAAGAAACTCATATGTATAAGTATTTTACACTATGGTCCGACCGTAATGTTTTTAATACTTTTACAGTCTGTTTTTATACTTTGTGTCGAAACTCTTTGAATTACTCAAAGGTTTCTGACTTGTGTTTCATAAGATACACATAACCGTAATGTGATGCCATATCCATAAAGGTTGCGAAGTATTCATAACCACCTCTAGCCTAGCTAGTCATGGGCCCACAAACGTCACTATGAACAACGGCTAACAGTTCGGTGGCACTTGCACTTTTACCAAGTAAAAGGTGTTTTAGGCGTTTTGCCTAATAAACTAGATTCGTAGACATCATTTAAATTAGAATCAAATCCGCCCTAGTATCCACTCTTCGAAAGTACGGATATACGAGTCTTGTTAATGTGTCACATACAACAATGCCACAAATAAGTCTCATCTGATTAA
This sequence comes from Zanthoxylum bungeanum, assembly GCA_019454045.1. NCBI lineage: Eukaryota > Viridiplantae > Streptophyta > Magnoliopsida > Sapindales > Rutaceae > Zanthoxylum > Zanthoxylum bungeanum. The sequence goes on along the minus strand of SKCR01002320.1, from coordinate 12,969 downwards.
TTCAGTTTGAGCAATTTGTTTGTCATGTTATGAGATTCATTTATATTCTAAATATAAATACTGTTATTCATATACAATGTGCTTATCTCAATATCATCTTTATAAACAAAACACTTAGTGTTCTAGATATAAAGGTATACCCACAACAGGCTAAACTAGATATAGAGATAATGTTTCTAGTCAAACTAGGTACATTATAACAATTTCCTAATTTAAGTACATGCCCAAATTTCAGTTCCAAAACTTAGGTTTCTACGGTTAAAACAACGACTCTCGTCCCGTTACTAACTCGCAGGTCGATCTCATCTCAAGCCAGCCTCCTGCTTATTAGCAGATTTTGCACACCAGTACATATATTTATGTACTACATCCAGTTTCTAAAATCCAATTTTAAAACCAGCAGTGAACATGTTTATAACAAACATACCTGAAGCCGTAGCCTTGCCCATCTTCACTTCCTTCATGTCTGGCTTGTCCATACGGCAGTCACTTTTCAAGTGACCCCGTTTGCCACAGTTTAGGCAGACATTTTGGGATATGTCCTTTGTCTTCCCAGAAGACTGTGACGATTTTTCCTTTGCCCTTTTAGAAGCTCTGGCCCTGTCTCATTGAGCATAGCCTTCAACTCTCCAAGAGTTTTCTCTTGGTTTGTTATTAACCTTGCCCCAGCATTCGACAGAGACTGTAAGATCAAATCTTTGGAAGTCTCGTCCTCGTAGGTAATGCCCAGCTAACCTAGCTGTTCGATGTCAGCTATTATCTGCGACACCTAGTGCTCGACAGAAGTACCTTCTAACATACGCGAGCGTAAGAGCTTATTTTGCAATTCGTACTTCTAAAATCTAAGGTTAGATCTATGAAGATTCTTTAATTTCAACATCATGGTATAAGGATCTAATCCTTAGTTTTGACGACAAAAATTAAAAGTATCATTGCAACAAGCATGAAGGACTGAGCACTAAAGTTATCATCACCATGAGTCTTCCAAAGCTCATGCTCTACTATTTGCTCAACTCCGGGCTTAGGCCTGAAAGGTTTCTCTATCAAATAGAATAACATCTCAGTTCCCATGACTATCTTGAGGTTCTATTCCCAATCTGAAAATTAGAGCCGTTTAAAGACTTTTTTCACCAAGGATTATGTTCTAAACACTAATCTTTCAGTTCACCTTGATTGCTATAGTCCAACTATCCAATCAACGATTTTGGGTACAATCTAATGTAATGATTACCATAGTCTGACTATATAATTAACTACATTTTGATTGGTTAAATTCAAATATATTGATTACTATAATCCAATTATATAACCAACTATAAATGGAGTTATATTCAAATGTATTGATTACTATAATCCAATTATATAATCAACTACAAATGAAGTAGTTTGAAAACAGTCCAACTGTTAATTTAAAACAACAATTTGAATATTAGTCTAACTAATATATATAAATATTTTAATGATGAAAAATGTAATGAGCGTGTATTGGCAAGTATTTAAACGAAATTGCAAATTTAATACTTGCCTCCCACTATTTTTCAGCGAGCCTCTAACCCTCTGTGGAGTACTCGGGAAACCTAGTTTCCTAGTGGGCTAGGATCCCATTAAATAACACACAACCTTGACTTTGGCCAACAAGCTGTATGAAACTTAACTAGGTAGATCTCTAAGAACAATTTGATCTCATCCAATTCCTAGATCCAGTAGGTGGACATCCAAGTCCGAAACATATATATAATATATATGCCAATATATCTAATATATTTTCCTAACCTTTTCCTCTAAATCAACTAAGCCTTGGCTTTGGCTCAACAAGCTTAATGATTCTAGTTAAGCGAAACCCATTGACAGTGGGAAAGCTTCGTAATCGAGGCCGATGAACAAGAAGTGACCTTGACTTTGGCCAACAAATCACAACTTGCCCAAGACGTACGATATGGAACAAAGCTTTCGTGATTCAAACACATCCGTGATGGACAAAGGTCTTGACTTTGGCCAACAAACCAGTGCCAATCTTGGATCTTGAGAGAGAATCACTCAATGGAAGGAAATCGCTTAATATTTTTTTGAGTGTTTTTCGCGTAAATTGGCAACCAAATAATTGTCTTTGATTAAGTCTCATCATACACCCTTAAGCATGCATTCTAAAAGCATAATAAGGCGCGATAAATAAATATAATAATGATATGCGGATGGATATTTACATTTTTTTCCTAGAACAAATCTCTCTATTTCCTCTCCCCGGCTAGCACTATTCTAACTTCTACCCAATTACATAATACAATAAAAAAACCTCATTAACATTGAGGGGAATTGGTGAGAAGAGAATTACAATTAGAATGAGAGGTGATAGGCTGGACACGCAGGTCCAATTTCAAATAAATACAATATTTACAACAATTTTCAAAATTTCCCTCACCCATCTAATATCCATCCGATATACATTATTCATACAATACATCCATGTATTCACACAAAGCTTGTTATTCAATCAATCTAATCCAATTAATTAATTAATCTTTGAATAAAGTGATCATCCAATGTTCAAACAACGATTTGATTTGCGCGAGTCCAACTCGATTAAGAATAAATACTCAAAGTAAGCATTCTTGAATTATATCAAACTACAACTTTAAATCCAATTTAATTTGTATTCAACACTAATTCATATTTAATTCTAAATTAAATAATTACACTTTTTAATGTGTCTTTTAGACTTAGATTCTAAATCCAATCTTAATGGGTCTCAAAGGCCCAATTAACATCCAATGTCAATTTAATTAAAGTCCAATGGGCTTTCAATTAATTTCTTAAGACATGGACTTTGGCAACCAAAGCCCAATTAGGAATCACCATTTGCCATAAAATTAATTTTGGCCCATTAGGCCCAATTAATTATTTAAAGGCCCATTTGTTACATTTGGACTTAATGGAATGGTTTTAAGGCCCAATTTGGATCCAATCCAATTGTCCTAAACAAACTTGGCCCAACCAAGTCGATAAGGCCCAAATACAACAATTTTAGCCCAATTCCAAATTAAAGCCTAATTAATTAAATTCCAATATTCCAAATATCATAATTTATTTAATTAAAGTGTATAGCATAATTAATTATTCAAATTAACATTTCCAAAATACCAATTTACATAATTAATCATGCTTTATTATTTTCAATACATGTCCAACATTATTGAAACAAAATCAAGTCATTCCATGCTACCAAGGCACGCGGCAATAAGGATAATTCTTCATTAATTTTGATTTCAATCCAATTAAATCACAAATCAATATATCCAAGCATTTTAAACACATCCAATAGTCTAAAAAACAAAATCACCATGAGCTACAAAGGTCCATAGTATTCGGCCAAGCATAGCAAATTTGGGAAAATTAATCTAATCAATTTTTCTCAAAATTAATCATGCATAACTCTAAGTTATCATAATCTAAGCATACTCAAACCATCAATTTGAAGAAATCATGCTCAAATCACAAAAGCCCCAAATTAAAGTCTATGAACCCTAATTATTTCATGCTTAAAATTGGCTCAAGATACCATTGTTAGGTTCTCTAAGAACATTCCAAGATCATTTAAGTATAAAACATTTGTGAATAAACAAAGTAAGATAGCGGAAATTACTTACCTTGTTCGGTTAGGTGGATGTGTTGACAACAAAATTTGCCTCCATTGAAGTTGCTCCAAGCTCCTTTGAAGTTGCTCCAAGCTCCTTTCTTTGATTGTATGTTTAAGCTCCAAGCTTTGTGAATGAATTCCAAACCCTTGGGTGAGTTTCCCTATCACCTAGATTGACTCATCAAGTGCTTGCTTGCAAGAAAATTTGAAGCAAAATTTTCCCTTTGGAGAGTTGAAGCTCTCGGCCATGGAGGAGAGGAAGAGAGGAAGAAGTTGTTTCAAGTTTTCTCAAACTTGGTTGAATGAGATTCAAGTCTCCAAGACTTGGTTTTGTCCAAGACAAAATAATTGAGACTTGTGTTTTGTTAAAAACACAAACATGGTGTTTTTATTATTCCAAAACACAAAGCTTAGTGTATTGTGTTTCCAAAATACAAAGCATGGAGTTTTGTGTTGCTTGTCTACCACTAGCATTAATAAAATAATGCAAGTGATGTGGTCCCACCAATTATTAAATTCCAAATTCAAATCGGTAACTGCAACACGCGACTAAGCTCGGGTTCGGGTTCGTTTAATTCCGAATTAACAAATTTTCCGTTGCGACGTAATTAAATCAAATTTAATTAAATAATAATGTCTCGCAAAATTATTACGAAAGTCGCTTACGAATTAATTCCAAATTAACTCGTCCGTCAGAATTAAAATCCAATTTAATTTCGCGTCGAAATCTAATTTCGATTAATATATCGAATATATTATTTAAGTCTCAAATAAATAAATTAAATAGAAAAATCAAATTCAACTATTAAATATATTTTATCGATTAATTCCAAATTAATCGTTCTCTCTTTCCTCATCGAATTTTATCCCGGATAAAATTCTCGCCATAATTAATCTAGATTAATTTTCTCTCTCTAATAATTAATCCCAGATTAATTTTATGTTCGAGTCAAAAGTCATCGATGAAGCTTCGGGAAGCGACCCATGAGATCTCTGTATATGTTGGCAGTACATCCGGTCGTCGGACTATCCGAATACGTGCGTACCTCGTACCACGTTCCTATCGATTTACAAGATATGGTTGGCTTCTAGCAAAGCACCGTGCCTACCCAATTCTCCAGAAATATTCTTTAAGGAATATATAATCTTTGTCAGGCGTAGTATACGTAGTATTGCGTATTACGATCCAGTATCGGATGTCACATGTTAGGCTTGGGGCTGGAATTGTGTCTGCCCCGTACGAAGCACAAATCAGTTCTCTGGTAACTAGTCTCTATGATCAGATAAACATGACCTAGTCATATTATCCCGATGACTGCAGTACTTAAGAGTATTAGTTTCGTATCATACGTGATCATCATCTCCATATGACTGAAGTGATACTTCCATATTGACATCCCACCCAATACACTACGATTCTCAGTATACCCAGAAGAGGCGTACACAGAACCTGTTAAAGTCCCAAACGACCAAATACACCTACCCTGATGCGGATTCCCATAGACACATAGTCATATTACCAATGGAATTCCGCGGGGTCTATCCAGAGCGAAGCTTTTTCCGTACCATCGGTAAACACAACCTCCTATCACACTTGCATAAGTATCCAATACTTAAATATATGAGGACTATGTCGTTATGCTCTCATAACGCGCACAAGTGTAATACTAGTCTATTCCGCATTATCGATGTCCAGTCTCGATAATACTACGACTAATGATGTTTAATGATTAAACCTTAGTGGATTAATATTGTCTCATATCTTATTAATTTGGTACTAATCATATGGACTTCTATCATTTATATATCTCGGTAATCCAATTACAAATGATAAAAAAGCAATTTCCTTTGTCACATAGTTAATTTATACAACAACACCATGTTCTATACAAATAGTGATGCTATGGGTCATAATTGTCCAACATCCTGGATCTCTTATAGCTTTACTGCTGTTAATTTTTCAAATTGGCCAAGTTTTTCAGTGATATGGCTTTAGAACTGTTGAGATTTGGTGCTCTATGGTTTTGAGCTGTCGAGTGCTGTAGCTTGTGCTGGTGGCTGTTCATTGGAGATAGATAAATATGCTGTTTTGAGCTATTTCTTGCTAATGGTTCATTTCGCTGCTGTGCTGTGTTCCATATTATTTTTACTACTTAGTGTTGTTGGATTTCTCTTTTACAGGTTTTTGTGGTTTCTTGTAGCACTTGGTTTGATAGATAATATACAAAGGGAGAAAGGACTAAACTTGTTCAACTGTAGCAAATTAATTCTTGTTTGCTTTTTCATATTCTGTCACTTGAATTTCTTTTCCCACATAAATCTGATGGTTCATGTGAGATATATCTAATATTATGTAACTCCCTAAAAGAAAAAGGACGGCGTCAAATATTTTCTTGATCTAGTTGATGAAAACAATGTGGGCTATAAGTTTCACTAGAGTGAACAAATATCATCTTAAACAAAATATAAATATGGGATCAAAATTAGAAATAGGCAAAAAATGGATATCAAGTGCAGTGGGAAAGAGATTTACGGCTTTTTAGGGAAATTGATGATTTTAGGAAGATGGGTTTCATGATTATGATTTTACATTGATGGATTTGCAGAGTGTATAAGATTGGTAGTAGATTTCGCCCGTTTATGGTTGTTTTTTGGAAGAATATTTGGAATAGTGGAAGTTATTTTATGATAAGAATTTTGCTTGACTATGAACCTTGTGGAGTTTATTGATTATAAATTAGTCATTATGCATGTAGTTGAGTGTATGCTAAAGGTTGGAAACTGATGTATGTATATCAGTTATGGTATAAGAATGATTCATGTAGAGTGTCATAGTATGTGTATAAGTAACGCTAAGTCAAAATGTCTAGAGGTATAAGAAGTTCTATGATGTTGATAGTCTGAATCATGAAATATTTTGAAATATGTTTTGATAACTTGGTATTTGATTTCTGGTTTTCAAAGTTATGATTTTGTTTACAAATGATAAAGAAAGTGTTTCCGCCACGGTGTTTGATGATTTATGTTTTTAACCCTCCGTGGTGATCGTTTATGTTTCGTTCCGGGTTGACTGCCGGGACGCTCATTATAGGGTCCAGACCATCGAAAAATGGCTGGCCCATTACCCTATCGACATGGTTCGTACACTGTCCAGTCTTTGCGCGCGACTGAACAGTGGACATTGGTATGTATTTTGAAAACATTACATCAAAGGTTTATTTTTGATTTACACATATCTATGTTTTGGGGGGAAATGATTTCAAAAGGATTGCATACTGTTTTAATGCATTTTGACGTTACTTTTTCTACAATTTTTTGACATGATGTTTTCTTTTATATTTTTCCGTCTCAGCGATCGTTTTATATTTTCTTGATATGTTTTCTCTGAGATGATCGATCATTGTTATATTTCCGCCCCGACGATCGGTGTATGCATTTATGTTTTTATGACTCATCATATGTTTCTGTCGGGGTGATCATTAGGGTCTAAGCCATCAAAAATGGTATGACCCAACCCTCTGTCGGTAGGGGATCAGTTCGTTCATTATCCGATCTGTGCGCGCAATTCGAGCATTCGACCCTCGTTTATATTTCGTCCAGTGAGTTATGATGGATGATTGGTATGGTTTTATGATAACGAATTTTGAAACTGATTTTGTTTGCAGAAAAAGGGTTTCTTAAATGCATTTTTAAATGGTTTTCGACAGATTTCAGACCACCAACATCATAAGAGCTTATAGGGTTATTTATTACTTCTGGCTGTGTCTATAGATGTATTGGTCGATATAAAAAGGATAGGTTCATTATAGGAATATATAGATAGGTTTATAGTTAGATATAGATCTTATAGGTATAGTGACGTTTATGTAGTTTATGAGTTATGCATATAAATCATACATTTTAGAATCATTTGAGTTGTACATAACGAATACTAGTGAATGATATTATAATTTATATATACATGTATACACGATTGATAATAGTGAGATGAATGTTTGAAAGGTAGAATATTTTATAGTTTCGATTTGATGATATTTCAATGAGATAAAATAAAGATAAATATGATAAATAACCAAACTAGATTAGCAAATAGTAAGTATGTAAGTATTGAGATATCAGAGTAGCGCAACAAAAACATGGTAAGCCTTGACTTAGTGAATGAGTATATGGATGTTGAATGTAAATAGGAAACATGACTTAAAGTTTATATATGGATAGTAGAGAAACTAGTAGCTAGTAATAAGCTTGAAAAATGGACAATGGATTAAAAAGATAAATCAGACTTTGATATATGTGCGTGATCACAAAAAGTTCAAATTAATATAAAATAGAATCCAGCCTTTGCATGTGTTTGAGTTTTGCAGGTTTGTGACCCGATCGGTCGACCACAGTCTCTAGAGCTTGAGGAGTCGGATAGTAGAGTTGCAGTTAACCAGTCACCAGGTCTTGGGGGTATAAGTTAGTTGTAAAAGTTTGAGTTTGTAAAGAGTTTAAGTTGTATAAGTTAAGTTTGTAAAAGTTTTTATTTATACACATTTTTGGGCATGGAGCTCAGTTGGATTATGACTTGTGTTGATTATTTAGTGTTAGACTATGTGTTGGGCCCTATAGGATGTATTGTGGTGTTGGACCTTGATCCAAGTTGCATGACTTTTAGCAGAGGTCATGCCAAAATTTTGTCAAAGCCAGAGCCTTATGGAGGCAGGATTAGCCTGTCTACTACCGGTAGCATCTTGGCTTAGGCGGGATGTTATAATGATGGTATCAGAGCAAACGTTTATAGAGTGTCGGTGACTGCAGCTGCTGGCTATTCGGTTGTCTCAGTAATGATATGATTTCTTTAGACCATATCGATCTTTGTCTGATGTTTTGTTTCAGTATGATCCAGTCAGGATTCGAGGACGAATCCTATATAATGAGGGGTGAATGTAATATCCCGAGTTATTTTAACGTGATGCGTGAATTTATTTTTTGCGCGTGAGGCTGCATCCGAACGCGAGATAAATTTAATTATTAAATGGGGGATTTTTTTAAATTAATTAATTAAAAGACAACAATAAGTAAAACTAGAAGGATTAAATTGATATTTACCAAATTAGTATTTATATACATATATCCATATTAATCTAGATTCTTCTCACATTCATTTATAAAACACACACACACAAAACCTAGAAATTTACACACACAAAACCTAGAAATTTCTAGAGCATATATGTAATATATATATATATATATACTAGTTTTTGCCCGTGCCTACAGCACGGTGTTACAGAATTAAATGTTTTTTTTTAATTAAATGATGCCCGTGTCTACGGCACGGTGTTACAGTATTTGGCCCGTGCCTACGGCACGGTGTTACGGTATTTGTTCGTGCCTACAGCACGGTGTTACAGTATTTGCCCGTGCCTACAGCACGGTGTTACAGAATTAAATGTTTTTTTTTAATTAAATGATTTTATTTTAACTTTCTATTTTTTAATTTGAAAATTTGAAAATTTTTTACCCTTTCCATTTTAATTTGAAAATTTGAAAATTTTTGTCATTTTCCATCAATCAATTCACTCTCTTTCCTCCAATTACCAATGAAATGATTTGGGCCATCAATTAAGCCACATAAAGAGAGCCGTTGGATACACTCTATTTCCTCCAACACCATTCTCCTTTATTATATAGATATATAACACACACATTTAAATAATACACACACACGTGGAACCTACATACACACACATACTCAACACACACACAGTCACACAGAATACGCAAAGGAGGGAAACAGAACAGAGAGAGGGCAGCTATTTTTGGATAATTATTACTTCTCATTTTGGCCAATTTCGTCCATTGAAGCCTGTTGATGGTGTTTTCAGGCACTATGATATTTAAAGCGGCACGACGAGGATAGAAGGGTAATTCCCTTCTTGGGTTCAGACTGACCACACAGTTAAAGACCGAGCACCTTGCGGCTTCAGACCGACCACACAGTTAAAGACCGAGCACCTTATGGTTTCAGACCGAGCCTGTTATGATCGGTACCCGAGCATTAGGGTTCATATAACCGGGCATTATCAGGTCGACAACAACATTCTCAGTACAAAGGACTATCATGACCGACCTCATAAAGACCGACCAGATAGCGAGATATGCTCAAGAAGACGACACCCTATTCTTGTGGATAAGATGACAGGTTATCCCCATTTCACGAGGAAAAGCAATGAGTCAGTATCCAAAAAGGAATAAGAAAAGTGGAGGCAACGTTGGATTAGGAATCCTTACAAGAGGAGAAGACTGATTCAACTAGGAATTCTTATACAAATAGGAGTCTGATTTCTGTACTATTATAAATAGGAGGGCAGAGTATGTGTAATGGCATCAGAATCATCAAGCTCTGACTTGTAAAACACAAAAAGATCTGAGAAGCGTGTTTGAGTAATAAAAGTGTCATCCTGTTTTTGTCCGTGGACGTAGGTCGGATCCAAATCCACCGAACCACGTTAAATCTCCTTGTCGATTGGTGTGTTTATCTGTCTTTTGCTAAATTTGCCTTTGGTCCCCCATAACCAAACAAATTCACTATTGAAGGAAGATTACCTCGGAGGTGATATTCCCATATTGCCCTGAGACCGAAATCAGCCGTCAACAGTTGGCGCCGTCTGTGGGGAATCAACAAAAAGCAATTCGCGTCGTGAGACAATGGCGGAAGGTGGAAATCACCAATCATCAGGGAGCTCAGCTGCAGATTGGATGGAAAAGATCGAAGAGAACCTAAGGAAAGAAAGGGAAGAAAACCAAACCCTACTAAAGACCATAGTAGACCGGTTGGAAAAGATAGAAGGAGCGCACAACAGAAAATTCGAGACCGGGACTAGCCGACGAAGGAACGAAATAGCATAAGGAAAAATAATTGTTGATACAAGTGGGGACGACAGACCCCGGAGGAGGGGCCCCTACAGGGTAAGATCTGTGGTGGTGCTGAAACATTCCCAGACTGAGGACATGTGGGAGGAAGATGATGGCAAATCGTCACTAGACTCCTCCTATGATAACCCTCACAACACTGGGAGAAGAGAAAAAGAATATGACGAGAGAGTGCGGGAAGACGCCGGGCCTGGGAAGTACCGCGCCCAAGACAACAGAAAGAAAGGAAACCGCAGGAGGAGGCATGGAACCAAAGATAGCGGCATGAAATCTTGGTTACGGGAGGAGCTAGCCAAATGGGGAGTATGCCCCAATATAGACATAGGAGATGCCCGGGACGGTAAAGATGAGTCCCCCCTCACAGAAGAAATAAGGTCAGAAAAATTCCCAAAGAGATTCAGCATGCCAACCATGGCGCCATACAAGGGCCATACCGATCCCAAAACCCACATCGAAGGCTTCGTCCTACTAATGGAGGTACAATGGGTAACAGGGGACGCCATTTGCAAAGTGTTCCCCTTAACTCTAGCCGGACCGTCCATCCTATGGTATAGAAGCCTCGCCCCAAGAAGTATCAGCAGCTTCACACAACTCAGAAAGTCATTCATACGGCACTTCAAGAGGGCTTGTGTCCCCAGAAAGACAATTGGAGAACTAAGACTTATGAAACAAGGAGACGATGAACCTTTGAAAATATTTATTGAAAGATACCACAATATGGTACTCGAAGTCGGAGGGTATGAATCCCCCGAGGCCCTGGAAAGCTTGAAGGGAGCCTTGAAAGTCGGGAGGCTATGGACCCACCTAAGGATCCAAGACACCCCGAACTACGCAACCGCCCTGGAGGTGGCCCGAAAATTCGTTTTATTAGAAAATAAGGAGAAGATATTTCGAAAAGGGAACACCATCAGAGAAAGAACAACAAGGGAGGGCGCCCCCGCCGTGTAGAAAGAGAATCCAGAAGACCACCCCCGAAGCACAAGGAGTTCAAACCACTACACCGAGACAACCAAGAGAGAAGGGCGTCGACCCAAGTAAACCATGTGGTCGGGGAAGATGCATACATTCCCCTAAAGAAACCACTAGGACAAATTGTCATGGAGATCCAGGGGAAAGGCCTCTTAGTAGAACCCGACAAAAGAAGATTTCCCCCGGACAAGAGGAACCAAAAGGCTTATTGCATACACCACAACTCCAGAGGACATGCAACGGACGGGTGTAAAGATCTGCGGGAACAGATGGAAGACCTAGCACGAAACGGATATTTGAACAAATACATTGATCACGAAGTTATGACGGCCAGACAAAGAGCACGTGGCCGCCAAATCAATATCTTCGCAGGAAAGAGAACACTGGCCGGAGACTCTAACCGGTTAAGGAAAGACTACAGCAGAACTCGAGGACCGGACGTCCTAGAAACAGAGCAGGTCACAGGACTCCAGGGAAGCCGGTCGGTACCGATAATGTTTACCGATGAGGATACCCGAGGGGTAAGTTTCCCTCATTACGATGCGTTAATAATCAAGGTAGTAATCAGCGGGTCAGAAGTAGACAGAATCCTAGTGGACCCCGGAAGCGCAGTTGACATAATTTCTAGAGTAGCACTGGACGACCTAGGGGTGGAGTATGCAACCCTGACCAACGATAGCACTCCCCTATACGGTTTCGGGGGATCAGCCGTCATCCCACTGGGAAGGATACAGTTGGCAATGACTGTCGGGACATATCCCCAGACCCGGACAATCATGATAGACTTCACTGTAGTGGACTGCATGAGCAGCTACCAAGCCATCGTCGGGCGACCTTTCATGATGAAAACAAAAGCCGCAATGTCCTGCTACCACATAAAACTGAAATTCCCCACCCGGGAGGGGATCAGAATCGTATGCGGAAGCCAGAAAACAACTCGTAGCTGCTTCGCAACTCTCTCACGAGAGACTCTCTGCATCAAAGAAGATACCCGAAAATGACAAAGAAATTTGGATGAAGAAGAAGAAGACAGAAGCCCCGGGCCTCGGCCAAATAAAAATGCCCGACTCGCAGCAGCTGAGGAGACAGAAGACATAGAACTTTACGAGACAGGAAAAAGAATAAAGATAGGGGGAGGCCTAAGCAAGTCTCTACAACAAGATCTGCTAGAATGCCTGAAAGAATACCCGGACGTCTTTGCCTGGAGATACGATGACATGCCTGGGATCGACCCAAGATTCATCAATCACCGCCTAGCAGTAGACCTATCACGCAAACCGGTCAGGCAAAAGAGAAGGAACTTCAATCAAGAAGGAGTAAAGCAATAGCATCCGAAGTCGAAAAGTTACTAAAGGCAGGTCTCATCAGGGAGGCAAGATACCCAGATTGGGTATCAAACGTAGTGTTGGTCAGAAAAAACAATGGCAAGTGGCGGATGTGTGTCGATT
>SKCR01002319.1:0-27730 GCA_019454045.1 Zanthoxylum bungeanum | reverse complement strand
TAAGGTCAATGAATGATACTACAATAGAATGAATTTGATGAAAGTCACATAAAATTTCCATACTACCTAATCTAATAAAGGTTGGTCGAATGGACCAAAAGAAGGTCCTAGGGAGTTCTTCATTCTACTCGGCATGATAATATATTCCCTATGTAGTATGGAGTTTGCAATATTAAATCAAAGTAGCATGGAGATGATGACTAACCTTTGACTTAGTCTGGAGGAGTTGATAATCATTCCAGTAGTCTAGGAGAGATGGGAGTTTTCCATGTAGCCTGAAGTTGATAGCCATCCACTTTGTCGTATGGAGAATAGTTTTGTTGCTTGGCTTTGTGTTCATGCTCCACATACACCAAGAAAGCATATTATTATTTTGACTTTCGTTGAAGCCTGCCCCTTTTTTCTTCCTAAAGCTACACGTACTACTTGTGTCGAGTCAAAAATGAGACCTTTCATATAATCATTCCATGCTACAAGTGAAGATGCTCGTATGTAGAGTCAAAAAAGGCCAAGCCAAAGCACCCAATGGATCACGTGAAGATGCTACTTGCTAGCATGTAGAGTCAAATAAGCCAAGCCAAAGCACCCCATGGATCACGTGAAGATGCTTGTATGTATAGTCAAAAAAGCCAAACCAAAGCACTCCATGCTACACGTGAATATGCTCGTATGTAGAGTCAAAAAATCCAAGCCAAAGCACCCATGAATCACATGAATATGCTTATATGTAGACTCAAAAAATCCAAGCCAAAGCACCCAATGAATCACATGAATATGTTTATATGTAGACTCAAAAAATCCAAGCCAAAACACCCAATGAATCACGTGAATATGCTTATATGTAGACTCAAAAAATCCAAGCCAAAACATCCAATGGAACACGTGAAGATGCTACTTGCTAGCATGTAGAGTCAAATAAGCCAAAAATAAAAATGAAAGAAACTACAAGTATGAAACACAGCGAGAGTGAATGTTTAATGGTCGACTGGTATGTCCAAAAATGGGCCATGCAAGCCATGAAAGCAGACATGTATTGTGCTTGTATGGATGTGTTAATGAAGGCGTATGTTGGTTGGGCCATGCATGATTTTTCTCTTTCTGTATGGAGTGTAGCATGGGATTTTCAAGGTGATGGGTGATAAGCTTACATCTTTTGTAGGCGTATGATTTTATGCATATGGGATGGTTCGTGAATGGTGGAATAAAGAGAGGTATTATTTCCACTAAACTTATCTGATGGTTTTCCAAAATCAGAATATCTTGTAATGTCGAATGAGACCTGGTCATTTTAAATCAAGTTGGATCCCGTATGTCTTGGCCTGTGCATGGTGTTTTGTCGAATGGACCATTTCTCCTTTGCATGTGGCTTTGTTGAGTGAACCCCACAATCATCTCTTCTTTGAATATAATTTTACAGATATGATCTAGCATGTGGTCTCATAGTACGCTATTCTTACAGTCTACGTTTGTTTAAGGACTACATGTGGCAGAGTGCTTTCTTCGAGTGTAGATTGGAGATAATTACTCCAACATTTCCTTTCACACGGAAGATGTGACTTGTTATGAAAGGTCGGCTGGTGAAATGTGATGGCTTTTTTAGTGATTAAATGGATGGTTGTTTGATGATGAATTTTCACCTGCCATATTCTTGAATGCTCATAAGAGATTGAGTTTGATAAGATAGTTGAAATGACTTGTAACCTCACGCTACTATTAGAGATTAGTACTCGAGTTTTACATGGATCAATTTTCATCTTCCATTGATTGTAAATGTTATGTAGAGTAGCTGATTATGCCCAAATGTTATGTAGAGTGGCTGATTATGCCACTACAGGATCTGGTGTCTGTTTGTAAAGATTGTAGACTGAGTGGTCTTTCCTTGCTATGAATCGCTAAGGCCCCACGGTGGGCGCCAAATTGTGGACGCTGGAATTCGGCCGAGGTCCACAATCAGAATTTGTAGGTTGGGGGCATTAGCGATCCTGCAAAACAAAGGTAAAGTGAGCGGGAGCAGACTACCCACCGGTGTGGTGGGTGCCGGGGGCACTCCGACGCTCAAGTCAGTAGTATGAAATGGGCAGTAAATATGTAAATATGAAAGTAAGGTTTGATGTTACCTTAAACTCTTTTGGGTGGCCCTGAGGGCGGTGGTAAGTGTATAAGGGGATGGAGAGCTCTGAGAGTGCTAATGTCAGAGAGCAGAGGCTTGTAAGAAAGAAGTGAAGCGAGTTCAGAAGCCCCCCTTGTTTCTTGAATTGCGTTGCTATTTATAGATGAAAAGGATCATCTTTGGCAGCTGGCATAAGTCCCACAACGTGCCCAGACATTTGATAAAAGTTTGAGCATGTGAGAATATGCCTTGTGTTAGGCAAAGTGGGGAAAGGTGGTTGATATAATTAAGAGGTTTTGTCCTTAAGTTTATGGCTCAATTGTAATCCAATAATACAGAATTCTTTGGGCCTGGTCTTTACTTTCGGGCCTTGTATACTGTTGGGTTTGAGGTGAAAGACAGTTTTACCCTTGGCCCAAATTTGGCACGTACAGCCACGTGTCACCCTTCTATTAGACCGAATTTACACCCAATCACAAGATTACACGTGGCATGATTTCATTGGACCGCATCGCCAGCTAACCAGAGTGTGACACATGTCACCAATTATTGTGCCGACAGCCGCGTGGTCAACGTACGCGTGGACTCCAGAAACTGTTGCTAGCGTCGCGACGCTAGTGAATTTTCAGCGTCGCGACGCTGGACCAAAATATGCCTATAAAAGGAGGCCGCCATTTCAGTTTTAGTTGGACCATTCTCTCTCATTTCTTTGATGTAAATCGGGAGTTTCTCTCTCTAATCTCTTTTAATTTAAGTTTTGTAATTAATTACATTTTGTAATAGTAATTACTTTCTGTAATAGTAATAGTAATAGTAATTTATCTTGTTTTTACTGTTTCAGTTTTACTATTCAACCATGATGAGGTAACTTCTCCTTGCTAAGGTGAAAGGTAATTCTTTTTACTGTTACTATTTAGATTAAATCTCCCTTAAATATATAATTTACTATTTAAAATTTGACTTAATACGGATACCGCCATATTGGTCGGTTGGCTATTAAATTTAAATTGGTTTAAACCTGACTAATCTAGGATACCGCCTATATGGCTGGTTGATAATTAAATTTTCGTACCGCCTATATGGCAGGTTCATGGACAAATCATACTGCCTTTATGGCTGGTCGGACTTAATTTGAATTAATCAGGTTACCGCCTATATGTCTGGTTGGTAATATTATCACAAGTTTATATATTATTTTATGGGAGATATCTAAAATAGTAAATAGTAAAAGTAATTCCTTTTACCTTAGCATTTTATTTTATTGTTATTTACTTTTCAGTATTTACTTTACCGCATTTACTATTTCGCATTTTTACTTTATGGCTTTTACTTTTAAGTTTTTACTAGCCCTAGCCATGTGTCATAACTAAGTTAGTTATCTAGGGTTGTGATGAATTTCAATATCACTGGTTTATAAGAGTTAGATTATAGTTTGAGTAATATAAAGATTTATTTATTGAGTCTTAATCTTAATGCTTTTTATTAACTGGCCATTAATAAAATTGATTAGGTAAACTTAAAATGAACTAGACATAGGGATTTTAAGTTTAAGACCTTAGACTCAATAGCCCACGATCTTCCTTGAGGATAGATAACTCTTTTAATAGATTTCCTTACAGGATATGAATATACCTGTCGGGCGGGGGTAGCCTTAATTGGAACTTAATCTTAATGAATCTAGGTAATTTGGTTGACATAGACATATGGTTCAATTGGATTATAATAGGTATTTGTAATTGACCATCGGAAGAGGCTTTCACATAATTTAGTGTTCTAGGTTAATAAATCAATATATTACCCAACTATAGGATAACCACTTCATCTTTAAATAATATTGAAAAGATTCACAACCCTAGATAGTTTTTAATATTGAATTTTCTTAAAACTTACTTTCGAACAATTTTATTTACTTGTCTTTAAATTTAGAATCGTCGCCATTTCAAATCAATCAACAACCTGTTAGATACTAGTAATCATTTGACCTTATAAAATTAATAGCTTAGGTACTAAGTCCTCGTGGGATCGATATTTTTTATACTACTTGAACGATACGTACGCTTGCGTTATACGTGTGTGTTACGCCGGTCAAGTTTTTGGCGCCGTTGCCGGGGACTTATTTATCTTTCACTATTAGTTTTAAGGTTAGATACCGTTACTTGTATCTAATTTTCTTTTTACTTATTGTTTTTATTTTCTTGTGTTTCAGGTTCTCAGAAACTTTATGAGACGAACCAGAAGCTTTGAACTTCGACCGCTTGACCCGGAAATTGAAAGAACCATCAGACAGTTGAGAAGGGAACGGCGAGAAAGCCAAGAAGCTTTAATCAACATGGAACCTGAACCTTTGAATGTTGCACCACCAATTCCCATTCGAGACAGAACCATTCCGGTGGTTGACAGACTCATTTCTTGTATTGTACTTCCTCATTTACCAGCAAATGCGGGTGACATCAAAACATGCATTCAGATGATTCAGCAGTCAGTTCAGTTTGGAGGAAATGCAATTGAAGACCCTAATACCCACATCAGCAACTTCCTGGAAGTTTGCGGCACTTTCAATTACAACCGAGAATTCTGTCTCGAATGGGAATTGGTGGTGCAACATTCAAAGGTTCAGGTTCCATGTTGATTAAAGCTTCTTGGCTTTCTCGCAGTTCCCTTCTCAACTGTCTGATGGTTCTTTCAATTTCCGGGTCAAGCGGTCGAAGTTCAAAGCTTCTGGTTCGTCTCATAAAGTTTCTGAGAACCTGAAACACAAGAAAATAAAAACAATAAGTAATGATTATCTTCATATGTAGTATGGAAGAGATGGATGTCTACCAAGGTCATTACTAATTATACAATACCTGACTAAGGTCAATGAATGATACTACAATAGAATGAATTTTGATGAAAGTCACATAAAATTTCCATACTACCTAATCTAATAAAGGTTGGTCGAATGGACCAAAAGAAGGTCCTAGGGAGTTCTTCATTCTACTAGGCATGATATATATTCCCTATGTAGTATGGAGTTGGCAATATTAAATCAAAGTAGCATGGAGATGATGACTAACCTTTGACTTAGTCTGGAGGAGTTGATAATCATTCCAAGTAGTCTAGGAGAGATGGGAGTTTTCCATGTAGCCTGAAGTTGATAGCCATCCACTTTGTCGTATGGAGAATAGTTTTGTTGCTTGGCTTGTGTTCATGCTCCACATACACCAAGAAAGCATATTATTATTTTGACTTTCGTTGAAGCCTGCCCCTTTTTTCTTCCTAAAGCTACACGTACTACTTGTGTCGAGTCAAAAATGAGACCTTTCATATAATCATTCCATGCTACAAGTGAAGATGCTCGTATGTAGAGTCAAAAAAGCCAAGCCAAAGCACCCAATGGATCACGTGAAGATGCTACTTGCTAGCATGTAGAGTCAAATAAGCCAAGCCAAAGCACCCCATGGATCACGTGAAGATGCTTGTATGTATAGTCAAAAAAGCCAAACCAAAACACTCCATGCTACACGTGAATATGCTCGTATGTAGAGTCAAAAAATCCAAGCCAAAGCACCCAATGAATCACATGAATATGCTTATATGTAGACTCAAAAAATCCAAGCCAAAGCACCCAATGAATCACAAGAATATGCTTATATGTAGACTCAAAAAATCCAAGCCAAAACACCCAATGAATCACGTGAATATGCTTATATGTAGACTCAAAAAATCCAAGCCAAAACATCCAATGGATCACGTGAAGATGCTACTTGCTAGCATGTAGAGTCAAATAAGCCAAAAATAAAAATGAAAGAAACTACAAGTATGAAACACAAGCGAGAGTTGAATGTTTAATGGTCGACTGGTATGTCCAAAAATAGGCCATGCAAGCCATGAAAGCAAACATGTATTGTGCTTGTATGGATGTGTTAATGAAGGCGTATGTTGGTTGGGCCATGCATGATTTTTCTCTTTCTGTATGGAGTGTAGCATGGGATTTTCAAGGTGATGGGTGATAAGCTTACATCTTTTGTAGGCGTATGATGTTTATGCATATGGGATGGTTCGTGAATGGTGGAATAAAGAGAGGTATTATTTCCACTAAACTTATCTGATGGTTTTCCAAAATCAGAATATCTTGTAATGTCGAATGGGACCTGGTCATTTTAAATCAAGTTGGATCCCGTATGTCTTGGCCTGTGCATGGTGTTTTGTCGAATGGACCATTTCTCCTTTGCATGTGGCTTTGTTGAGTGAACCCCACAATCATCTCTTCTTTGAATATAATTTTACAGATATGATCTAGCATGTGGTCTCATAGTACGCTATTCTTACAGTCTACGTTTGTTTAAGGACTACATGTGGCAGAGTGCTTTCTTCGAGTGTAGATTGGAGATAATTACTCCAACATTTCATTTCACACGGAAGATGTGACTTCTTATGAAAGGTCAGCTGGTGAAATGTGATGGCTTTTTTAGTGATTAAATGGATGGTTGTTTGATGATGAATTTTCACCTGCCATATTCTTGAATGCTCATAAGAGATTGAGTTTGATAAGATAGTTGAAATGACTTGTAACCTCACGCTACTATTGGAGATAAGTACTCGAGTTTTACATGGATCAATTTTCATCTTCCATTGATTGTAAATGTTATGTAGAGTGGCTGATTATGCCCAAATGTTATGTAGAGTGGCTGATTATGCCACTACAAGATCTGGTGTCTGTTTGTAAAGATTGTAGACTGAGTGGTCTTTGCTTGCTATGAATCGCTAAGGCCCCACGGTGGGCGCCAAATTGTGGACGCTGGAATTCGGCCGAGGTCCACAATCAGAATTTGTAGGTTGGGGGCATTAGCGATCCTTCAAAACAAAGGTAGAGTGAGCGGGAGCAGATACCACCGGGGGTGTGGTGGGTGCCGGGGGCACTCTGACGCTCAAGTCAGTAGTATGAAATGGGCAGTAAATATGTAAATATGAAAGTAAGGTTTGATGTTACCTTAAACTCTTTGGGTGGCCGTGAGGGCGGTGGTAAGTGTATAAGGGGATGGAGAGCTCTGAGAGTGCTAATGTTAGAGAGCAGAGGCTTGTAAGAAAGAAGTGAAGCGAGTTCAGAAGCCCCCCCTGTTTCTTAAATTGCGTTGTTATTTATAGATGAAAAGGATCGTCTTTGGCAGCTGGCATAAGTCCCACAACGTGGCCAGACATTTGATAAAAGTTTGAGCATGTGAGAATATGCCTTGTGTTAGGCAAAGTGGGGAAAGGTGGTTGATATAATTAAGAGGTTTTGTCCTTAAGCTTATGGCTCAATTGTAATCCAATAATACAGAATTCTTTGGGCCTGGTCTTTACTTTCGGGCCTTGTATACTGTTGGGTTTGAGGTGAAAGACGGTTTTGCACTTGGCCCAAATTTGGCACGTACAGTTTGTCTCCTACTCTCTAAGTCAAGAACTTCTTTGACTTTGAGAGTATTTCTATACATGTCGAATGAAACAAGATATAAGAGTATCTGTCAAGAATGCATAGTTCATACACGACAGAGAGAATTCAAAGTATTTTGGACTAAGAGTAGTCCAAGTCTTCAACTTGGCTTGGCCCGAGCTAGGGGATATCCTCGGTCGACTGAACCAGATAAAGGCCAGGACAATTTCCATATTACTAGTCAAGGACCGGGAGAGTCTTCAAATTTTTCTAGACCAGATGAAGGTCATGTGCTGAAATTGACTCTTTATGAGCCATTGGGGATGTCCCCAGTCGACTGATTCAGATGATGATCATGATAATCAATTGACTCTTTATGAGCCATGGGGGATGTCCCCAGTCGACTGATCTAGATGAAGGTCAGGATAATCAATTGACTCTTTATGAGCCATGAGGGATGTCTCCAGTCGACTGATCCAGATGAAGATCAGGATAATCAATTGACTCTTTATGAACCATGAGGGATGTCCCCAGTCGAATGATCCAGATGAAGATCAGGATAATCAATTGACTCTTTATGAGCCATGGGGGATGTCCCCAGTCGACTGATCCAGATGAAGATCAGGATAATCAATTGACTCTTTATGAGCCATGGGGGATGTCCCCAGTCGACTGATCCAGATGAAGGTCAGGATAATCAATTGACTCTTTATGAGCCATGGGGGATGTCCCCAGTCGACTGATCTAGATGAAGGTCAGGCTAATCAATTGACTCTTTATGAGCCATGGGGGATGTCCCCAGTCGACTGATCCAGATGAAGATCAGGATAATCAATTGACTCTTTATGAGCCATGGGGGATGTCCCCAGTCGACTGAACCAGATGAAGGTCAGGATAATCCCCATACTACGGGTCAAAGGACCAGGGGAATCTACAATGTCGTCTGACCAGATGAAGGCCAGTTCTTCAACTTGACTCTACATGAGCCAATGGGGGATGTCCCCAGTCGACTGAACCAGATGAAGATCAGGATAATCCCCATACTACGGGTCAAAGGACCAGGGGAATCTACTATGTCGTCTGACCAGATGAAGGTCAGGTCTTCAACTTGACTCTACATGAGCCAATGGGGGATGTCCCCAGTCGACTGAACCAGATGAAGGTCAGGATAATCCCCATACTACGGGTCAAAGGACCAGGGGAATCTACAATGTCGTCTGACCAGATGAAGGCCAGGTCTTCAACTTGACTCTACATGAGCCAATGAGGGATGTCCCCAGTCGACTGAACCAGATGAAGGTCAGGATAATCCCCATACTACGGGTCAAAGGACCAGGGGAATCTACAATATCGTCTGACCAGATGAAGGCCAGGTCTTCAACTTGACTCTACATGAGCCAATGGGGGATGTCCCCAGTTGAATGAACCATATGAAGGTTCAATCTACATACTCCACTATACCTAATGAAGGTACATGAGAGTCTACTCCTCCCGACCCGATAAAGGTCCAAGAGAAATTTACACACTCCACTATACCTGATGAAGGTACGTGGGAGTCTACACACTCCATTATACCTGATGTAGGTACATGGGAATCTACACACTCCATGCATAATGAAGATCCATGAGGGTCTTCATTCCTCACTCTACAGGATGTAACATGAGTCAATGAGGATTTTTACACTACTAGACTTGAAGAAGTTCTATGAGAGTCTTTCCTTCTCATACTACTAGTTCTGATGAAGGTCCATGATACTACTGTCGAATGAACTATCAAATGGACCAGAGAAAGTCCATAAGGCACAGTCGAATGAACCTAATGAAATATCTATGTGAATCTTCATACTACAAGACCTGATGAAGGTCACGAGACTACTGTCGAATGAACTTGTCGAATGGACTTGATGAAAGTCTAAAGAATGAAATTACTTATTCTCTTGATGAGGATTTATAAGACTACGGTCGAATGGATTTTATGAAAGTCCAAAGAATTCACCACTCACTCTCCTAGACCTGATGAAGGTCCATGAGACTATGGTAGAATGAACTTGGAGAATATCTGTCAAGGTTATCAATCTTCATACTTCTACAATACTACTGTCGAATGAAGTTTGTCGAATGGTCCTGATGAAGATCCAATAGAATATGTAGATAAACTTGATTAAAGCCATCAATGTCACCTCCACTCTACGAGACTACGGACGAATGGACTTGATGGAAGTCCAAGGAGGTCATTACTCACTACCATAGACCTGATGAAGGTCCATGAGACACGGTCGAATGAACTTGAAAAAAATCTATCAAGGTCATCACTCTTCACATTTCTACGATACTACCGTCGACTGGACTCATCGAATGGAATTGATGGAATTCCAAGGAAGTCATTACTCAATATACTAGACCTGAAGAAGGTCTACGATGCTACAATTGAATGAACTTGATGAAAGTCATTACTTTTCTCTCTTCTGTGAGACTACTGTCGACTGGACTTGTCGAATGGAGTTGAGGAAGGTCCACGAAGCTACGGTCGAATGAACCTGATGATTATCTATGAGAATCTTCATTCTACTAGACCTGATGAAGGTCCAAGAAGCTATGGTCGACTGAACTTGATGTAAGTCCAAGTGAATCTTCATTCTACCTATTCATGATACTACTGTCGAATGGAACTGACAAAGGTCCATGAGACACGGTCGTATGAAACTAATGCATGTTTATGAGAATCACCACTCTACTAAACTTGATAAAGATTGGTTGACTGAACCTGATAGAGGTTCAAGAGAATTTCATACTACCTAACTTGAAAAGGCTGGTCGATTGGACCTAAAGGAGGTCCAATAAAATTTTCATTCTACATGTCCTGATGAAGGTTAGGAGACTACGGTCGAATGAACCTGATGAAGGTTTATGGGGCTTTCCCTATAATTTCTAGAGTTTATGGAAATCCATCCATATAGTCTAGAGTGGATGATAATCTCCATAGGTAGTGTGGAGATGATTATCTTCATATGTAGTATGGAAGAGATGGATGTCTACCAAGGTCATTAGTAATTATACAATACCTGAATAAGGTCAATGAATGATACTACAATAGAATGAATTTTGATGAAAGTCACATAAAATTTCCATACTACCTAATCTAATAAAGGTTGGTCGAATGGACCAAAAGAAGGTCCTAGGGAGTTCTTCATTCTACTAGGCATGATAATATATTCCCTATGTAGTATGGAGTTGGCAATATTAAATCAAAGTAGCATGGAGATGATGACTAACCTTTGACTTAGTCTGGAGGAGTTGATAATCATTCCAAGTAGTCTAGGAGAGATGGGAGATTTCCATGTAGCCTGAAGTTGATAGCCATCCACTTTGTCGTATGGAGAATAGTTTTGTTGCTTGGCTTTGTGTTCATGCTCCACATACACCAATAAAGCATATTATTATTTTGACTTTCGTTGAAGCCTGCCCCTTTTTTCTTCCTAAAGCTACACGTACTACTTGTGTCGAGTCAAAAATGAGACCTTTCATATAATCATTCCATGCTACAAGTGAAGATGCTCGTATGTAGAGTCAAAAAAGCCAAGCCAAAGAACCCAATGGATCACGTGAAGATGCTACTTGCTAGCATGTAGAGTCAAATAAGCCAAAAATAAAAATGAAAGAAACTACAAGTATGAAACACAAGCGAGAGTTGAATGTTTAATGGTCGACTGGTATGTCCAAAAATAGGCCATGCAAGCCATGAAAGCAAACATGTATTGTGTTTGTATGGATGTGTTAATGAAGGCGTATGTTGGTTGGGCCATGCATGATTTTTCTCTTTCTGTATGGAGTGTAGCATGGGATTTTCAAGGTGATGGGTGATAAGCTTACATCTTTTGTAGGCGTATGATGTTTATGCATATGGGATGGTTCGTGAATGGTGGAATAAAGAGAGGTATTATTTCCACTAAACTTATCTGATGGTTTTCCAAAATCAGAATATCTTGTAATGTCGAATGGGACCTGGTCATTTTAAATCAAGTTGGATCCCGTATGTCTTGGCCTGTGCATGGTGTTTTGTCGAATGGACCATTTCTCCTTTGCATGTGGCTTTGTTGAGTGAACCCCACAATCATCTCTTCTTTGAATATAATTTTACAGATATGATCTAGCATGTGGTCTCATAGTACGCTATTCTTACAGTCTACGTTTGTTTAAGGACTACATGTGGCAGAGTGCTTTCTTCGAGTGTAGATTGGAGATAATTACTCCAACATTTCCTTTCACACGGAAGATGTGACTTGTTATGAAAGGTCGGCTGGTGAAATGTGATGGCTTTTTTAGTGATTAAATGGATGGTTGTTTGATGATGAATTTTCACCTGCCATATTCTTGAATGCTCATAAGAGATTGAGTTTGATAAGATAGTTGAAATGACTTGTAACCTCACGCTACTATTGGAGATTAGTACTCGAGTTTTACATGGATCAATTTTCATCTTCCATTGATTGTAAATGTTATGTAGAGTGGGTGATTATGCCCAAATGTTATGTAGAGTGGCTGATTATGCCACTACAGGATGTGGTGTCTGTTTGTAAAGATTGTAGACTGAGTGGTCTTTGCTTGCTATGAATCGCTAAGGCCCCACGGTGGGCGCCAAATTGTGGACGCTGGAATTCGGCCGAGGTCCACAATCAGAATTTGTAGGTTGGGGGCATTAGCGATCCTGCAAAACAAAGATAGAGTGAGCGGGAGCAGACTACCCACCGGTGTGGTGGGTGCCGGGGGCACTCCGATGCTCAAGTCAGTAGTATGAAATGGGCAGTAAATATGTAAATATGAAAGTAAGGTTTGATGTTACCTTAAACTCTTTTGGGTGGCCGTGAGGGCGGTGGTAAGTGTATAAGGGGATGTAGAGCTCTGAGAGTGCTAATGTCAGAGAGCAGAGGCTTGTAAGAAAGAAGTGAAGCGAGTTCAGAAGCCCCCCTGTTTCTTGAATTGCGTTGCTATTTATAGATGAAAAGGATCGTCTTTGGCAGCAGGCATAAGTCCCACAACGTGCCCAGACATTTGATAAAAGTTTGAGCATGTGAGAATATGCCTTGTGTTAGGCAAAGTGGGGAAAGGTGGTTGATATAATTAAGAGGTTTTGTCCTTAAGCTTATGGCTCAATTGTAATCCAATAATACAGAATTCTTTGGGCCTGGTCTTTACTTTCGGGCCTTGTATACTGTGGGTTTGAGGTGAAAGACGGTTTTGCCCTTGGCCCAAATTTGGCACGTACAGCCACGTGTCACCATTCTATTAGACCGAATTTACACCCAATCACAAGATTACACGTGGCACGATTTCATTGGACCGCATCGCCAGCTAACCAGAGCGTGACACATGTCACCAATTATTGTGCCGACAGCCGCGTGGTCAACGTACGCGTGGACTCCAGAAACTGTTGCTAGCGTCGCGACGCTAGTGCATTTTCAGCGTCGCGACGCTGGACCAAAATATGCCTATAAAAGGAGGCCGCCATTTCAGTTTTAGTTGGACCATTCTCTCTCATTTCTTTGATGTAAATTGGGAGTTTCTCTCTCTAATCTCTTTTAATTTAAGTTTTGTAATTAATTACATTTTGTAATAGTAATTACTTTCTGTAATAGTAATAGTAATAGTAATTTATCTTATTTTTACTGTTTCAGTTTTACTATTCAACCATGATGAGGTAACTTCTCCTTGCTAAGGTGAAAGGTAATTCTTTTTACTGTTACTATTTAGATTAAATCTCCCTTAAATATAATATATTTACTATTTAAAATTTGACTTAATACGGATACCGCCATATTGGTCGGTTGGCTATTAAATTTAAATTGGTTTAAACCTGACTAATCCAGGATACCGCCTATATGGCTGGTTGATAATTAAATTTTCGTACCGCCTATATGGCAGGTTCATGGACAAATCATACCGCCTTTATGACTGGTCGGACTTAATTTGAATTAATCAGGTTACCGCCTATATGGCTGGTTGGTAATATTATCACAAGTTTATATATTATTTTATGGGAGATATCTAAAATAGTAAATAGTAAAAGTAATTCCTTTTACCTTAGCATTTTATTTTATTGTTATTTACTTTTCAGTATTTACTTTACCGCATTTACTATTTCGCATTTTTACTTTATGGCTTTTACTTTTAAGTTTTTACTAGACCTAGCCATGTGTCATAACTAAGTTAGTTATCTAGGGTTGTGATGAATTTCAATATCACTGGTTTATAAGAGTTAGATTATAGTTTGGGTAATATAAAGATTTATTTATTGAGTCTTAATCTTAATGCTTTTTATTAACTGGCCATTAATAAAATTGATTAGGTAAACTTAAAATGAACTAGACATAGGGATTTTAAGTTTAAGACCTTAGACTCAATAGCCCACGATCTTCCTTGAGGATAGATAACTCTTTTAATAGATTTCCTTACAGGATAGGAATATACCTGTCGGGCGGGGGTAGCCTTAATTGGAACTTAATCTTAATGAATCTAGGTAATTTGGTTGACATAGACATATGTTCAATTGGATTATAATAGGTATTTGTAATTGACCATCGGAAGAGGCTTTCACATAATTTAGTGTTCTAGGTTAATAAATCAATATATTACCCAACTATAGGATAACCACTTCATCTTTAAATAATATTGAAAAGATTCACAACCCTAGATAGTTTTTAATATTGAATTTTCTTAAAACTTACTTTCGAACAATTTTATTTACTTGTCTTTAAATTTAGAATCGTCGCCATTTCAAATCAATCAAACAACCTGTTAGATACTAGTAATCATTTGACCTCATAAAATTAATAGCTTAGGTATTAAGTCCTCGTGGGATCGATATTTTTTATACTACTTGAACGATACGTACGCTTGCGTTATACGTGTGTGTTTACACCGGTCAGCGTGAACTTGATTCTCCATTCTCTTTGATTTTGTTGCAAAATCAACAAAGCTAGCACTTGGAGAAATCAACTAAGGTGATATGGAAACTACTTCAAGAGTTGGAATCATCACTCAAAGCTTGGATCTTGGAGATCTCTTCTCAAAATTTTAACGCTCAAATCCGTTCATTGTAAGTATATTCCGCAACTTATTTTGAATTATGAACATCGTTACATGCTTATTAAATCCTTGGCTTGTTCTAGGAACACTAACATGTGGAACCAGAACCGAACCGGTTAATTCCGGTTCGGTTTTGGTTCCACACTTAAGTGGAACCAGAACCTTGAACTGACCGGTTCGGTTCGGTTCTGGTTCGGTTCCGAACCTTTTTTTTTAAAATTTTGAAAATAAATTTAAATAAATGAGATTAATTTTTAATAAATAAAATTATTACATTGAAGAGCTTGAGCTTAAATTTTTAAAAATTTAAGTTGCCTATGTATCCTCCAGGGGTGAGAGGAATCAAAGCTCACGTAGTTCCATTACAATTTTAAGACATTTCCCCTTTGTAAATTTACAATTTTACTATTATCAATCATCATTATCAGTTGATCCTTCAGCTCCGGTTCCGCTTGCACTTGTTGTTGTAGATGCATTATCGAATAAATCTTCAAATTCATCGGGGGCATCTTCTTGTTATCTCA
Source organism: Zanthoxylum bungeanum (assembly GCA_019454045.1). Lineage (NCBI taxonomy): Eukaryota > Viridiplantae > Streptophyta > Magnoliopsida > Sapindales > Rutaceae > Zanthoxylum > Zanthoxylum bungeanum. The sequence continues at coordinate 12,618 of SKCR01002319.1, read as the reverse complement.
TATCAGCTCGAGTCCAATCATCCACACAAGCTGTTGCTTCTAGAGTGCTTGGATGTAATGAAGATCGTCTAGCTTCTAATATATTGCCTCCCAAGCTGAAGGCTTGCTCAACCGAAACGGTGGAAATAGGTGCTGCCAATATCTCTTTAGCAATAATTGATAAAACATGATATATATTTTGACGTCGGTTCCACCAGTCAAGGATTTTAAAATTTTTACTAACTAAACTTTCAGTAGGAAACTCGAAATTTGTAGATAAATAATTATCTAATTCGGGGTTATTAGTTGTCGTATCCCTAGTTTTTTTATTTCGTTGCAATAACCAACGATCCCTTGCGCTAAGTCTTGTTTGAATTACCAGGTCACTACTACTAGATTCACCTAATGTTCCTAAGTTATATCTTACAATATAATCATTAAATAACTCAATTAAATCATTTCTTAATTTCGTCATTATTCTTGTAATATCAATTTCATCTAATATTCCTAAATAACCATAGTAAGCTTGTAAAGCACCATTCAAACCTTCTCATTTAAATCTAGGAACAAAAACAGCAGCAATAAGATAAAGTAAAGGAATGTCTCTAAAATAATTCAACCATTTTACCTTCATAACAGTAATGGCTTCTAACAAAACAATATCATTAGGATCGCTACATTCAGCATGTCCATCGAGAGCACCAACAATATTCAAACTTTCAAGAAGAAATAAATATGCTATTGGATAATAAACACCGCTAAAAGTTAAAGTAACTTTATTAAAAACTTTTAAAATATCTAAAATATTTTCACAAATATCCCATTGACTATGATAAAGTGTGACATTTTGAACATGTTGAGAAAAAAAAACTACATAATGCATCTTTATATTGAAATTCTTTACATAAAAGAAAATAAGTTGAATTCCAACGTGTTGGAACATCTCTTGAAAATTTAATCGGTTTAATACCATTTATTTTACAAAACTTCGTTCATTCTCTCCTAACTTGAGAATATGACCAAATACAATTTAATACCGTTTTAATAGGATCAAGGAAAGGTGATAATAATTTTAGACCATCTTGAACACATAAGTTAAGGACATGACATGTACAACGAATATGAAAAAATTGACCACCTAAATTTGGTTCACATAAGAATTTTAAATCATTGATGGATGCAGTATTTGCAGATGCATTATCAAATCTAATTGTTAAAATTTTGTGCAGTAAACCATATTCATAAAAAATTACCTTCATCATTTTATAAATATTTTGTGCAGTATGTTGGTCTTCAAAAACTCTAAATACAATAAGTCATTTTTGCCTGGTAAATGATGCATCAATCCAATGACAAGTCACACCCATGTATGAGTGTGTTTGCCAATGGTCACTCCAAATATCAGAACATATAGAAATACGACCTTTTATCTCTTTAAATATGTCATTTAAAATAATTTTACCATCTTTATATAATTTAAAAATATGACGTTTTGTTGTGTGTTTCGAGTCATTCTACATGCAGAAGGATTTAAAGCATTATGCACGTAATTAGTAAAATGAAGTTTTTCACCAAAGCTTAAAGAAAGATGTGCCATACAAGTTAATTTAGCAAATTCTTCTCTATTTTTTGCATCAGAATATTTAAATAAATCTATAGCACTCGTACCTCTACTAGATGATGCGTACCTAGCCATTTGAGTTTGTGTCGTATCAATTCCAAGTTCAACCGGATGATGTCTTTCCAGGTGCTGGATCATATTGTCGTATCCACCAGAAAATTTATAGGTAACCCCACAGTAGTTGCAAATTGCTCGTTGTGTATTATCTTCTAGGCGTTCTAAATGAAAATGAATTTTGAAAACATCCGAGGAACGAGCCTTAACTTCTCTTCTCCGTGATTGTGCACCGACACTAGAGCCGCTCTCTTGGGTTGGATATTTGACATTATGTTCTCAGATGAGCTTGCCATTTTTCGTTTGAGAAATTAGGAAGAAAAATAAGAAAATTGACTAATTGTGAATGATAATAACTAATTGAATTGAGATTGAGAATAAGAGAATTGTATGAATTGAGATTGAGAATAAGGGAATTGTAGGAAATGAAAGAGTTGAGAATTTGGTGTGTTGAAATAATGAAAAATGAATCCTATTTATAGAGTTTTAGAATTTTTTGGATACCAAAAATGTCCCTAAATATAACCGTTTTATTACCGTTATTCGGGATATATTAGTAATTTATATATTTTTTTTTTAAACAGTTTTTTTATATTAATGGCAAGGAGCCGTTGGCTCCCTGCCCCCCCCAACGGCTAGTAGCCGTTGGGGACGTAGGTTCCCTACGGTTCCAACCGGAATCGTTTCGGTTCCGGTTGGAACCTTATCGTTCCACCGGTTCGGATTGGGGTCGAACCCCAACTGAACCGGTCGGCCACGGTTCCAGTTCCGGAACCGGAACCGGAACTGTGGCCGGGTCTAGGTAAAGGTAGCCTTTAGGCATTTCCCTCGAATAAATGACCTTTAGCCGACATGATTCGCCCATACGCACTAGATTATCAATGCATGAATAAACAAATAAATAATATGGGACCTCGTATGCCCGATTGAACATATCTCACGTTCAATCAAACATACTTCGTCCGGCGCGGCAAAACATCATGGTAAATGTAGCCTTTAGGCGTTTCCCTCGAATAGAGGACCTTTAACCCACATGATTAGCCCATGCGCATCAAGTAACAATACACGAATAAACAAAGTAATGATATGCAAAGGGTAAATAACATAATAATAAAAGGGGCGGCAAAATATTGTGGTAAATGTAGCCTTTAGGAATTTCCCTCGAATGGAGGACCTTTAAACCAACGTAATTAGCCCATGCGCACTAGATTACAATGCATAAACAAAGAAACAACGCATAGAAAATAAATAGCGGAACAATAAACATAGATTTAAATCACAAAATGAAACATGTGCTTGAAAGTTTCTCAAGCGATACGTGGAGTTGTATCCCAAGTACAGACCGCACTACCGTCCATTCGGATTCGGCTACCGAATTTACCTCTGGGTTTCCATCCGATATACTGCAAGAGATAGCACCGACCATTTAACATAACTCAATCATTAACCCAACGTATGCATGAAATATGATAATGCATGTGATGAAAAAAAAACAATAAATAATGGAAGCGATAAATAGTAAACTAAGTGCAAAATATTAAAGGAAAATAAATGACTAAAAATAAATGCGGAGTAATAAAGCAATGATAAATATAAATTAAATGCGAAATAGAAATAAAGATAAATGCGGAATATTAAAATAAAGATAGATGCGAGATAAAAGTAAATGGCGGAACATTAAAGAGAGATGTGACCAATAGTTTGGCCATTTTTAATATAAGACTTCGCATTCTCGGTTGGACGTATTCCACGCCCAACCAAGCATGCCATTTCCAGGATAACAAAATAAAATTTAACAAATGGGTGCCCTCAGGTCTTAACTTTTAAATCGCTCCTCGGAAGTACGTTATGTCGTCGCCGGAAGGGTTAATGTTCCGCAACTTTTCTGGTTTTCTGACTCGGGTTCGCCACTATTTTGTTCGCTGTTTTCTTCGTTGTTTTGGACTGATTTTTTATACTATTTTCTGGACTGGTTTCTCACTGTTTTGCTCGATGTTTGGGGACTATTTTCAGGGATTATCTGGGCTGGTTGCTCACTGTTTGCTCGTTGTTTATTGACTATTTTCATGGATTATCTTGTCTGGTTTATGGGCTGTAAATCGGTCAAGGGGGCTGTTATCTTCTTCGCAGCTCGCTATGTAGTTTATTGTCTTTCTCGGTGTTTGTTTATTGTGTGAAGCCGTGAATGGCTAGGTGTGTGTGGCTACGTCTAAGGGAAAATGTGGGGTATTTGTTTGTTTGTGAGCAGTCGGTGAGTGTGGGGGTGTTAACGTGGCTATGTGGGGGTTGATGGAAAGGGACGTGTGTCGTGCGAGTTGATGAGAGGTGTGCGTTTGTGGCTTATGGTTTTGGTGTTTAGTGCGTTGTATGTGCTTTGTGGCTAGAGTGAGGGTTTACTGCATGTGTTTGTCTTATGCGAAGGGGCAGTTTAGTCGGTAGTTTTTGTTGTTTTTTTTGTTTATTTTTTATGGCCGTGAGTGTGTGCAAAGGTGAAGGCGTGAAGAGTCAGTGAATGGAAGTTTTTTGTTGGCTTTGATGGCTTATGCGTTTTGTTGTATGTGAGTTGCTTGGTTGGTGGGTGAATGGGTTGCTGCGTGAGTCTTTTATCGATTAGGTTTGTTTTCTTTTGTGAGGGCTGCGTGAGTCTTTTATCGATTAGGGACTGGTTTTTGTCATGAGAGAGAAGTAAGTTTGATGAGAATAGCCGAGTGAATGGGCAGAGAGAGGGAAGAAGGTGGTTTAGGGTTTTTGCTTTTGTTTTTTTTTAGAGAGAGGCGTGATGAGTCAAGGGGGAGAGAGTGCCCGGGAGTTTTCTAGGGTTTTGTAAGAAGAGAGTGAGATATGAGAGATGAAGGGGGCCGTGAACAGAGCAAGGGAGAGAGAGGACCTTTAGGGTTGGTTTAGGTCTCTTTTTATAAGAGTGGGCTAGGGTTTCCTTGCATGGGATTTTAAAACAAGGAAGCAAAAATCATGCAATAAAGGGATGTATTTGATTAAGGGAAAGGATATTTGTATTTTTGGTGGGGGAATTTCTTTAATTTGGGAGGTGATTTATTTAAATTAGGAAGGGGATTTGATTTAATTAGGAAGGGGATTTGATTGGATTTGATTGGATTTGATTAGATTTGATTTAATTTGTGACATGTGTTAAATGTGATTTAATTATTTTTTGATTGGGCTTGGGCGAAATGGGCTTTTCATGGGTGCAGGGGTTTTGGGCCAAGTGGCCTTTTCATGGATTGCGAGGGTTTTGGGTCGAGGCTAATATTTTAAAACAGATATCAATCAAGCGAACCCGAGGCTAATTAGCGATTTTAATTTGATAAGGTATTTATTTCCTGAATTTTCCATTCCAACGTCCGTTTTCCCGCGACTTCCGCAACTTATCGAGTAGTGCCTCCATGCGAGGCTCATCATCGGGCTTCATGCAAAAAAGTAGTGTTTACAGTCACCCCCACTTTGATGGGACTTGTGCAGTGTGTGACAGTGACAATCCTATCAAAGTCATGCATGCATTTTTTACTTACCTGGCTCGCCAGCTGTCGCCGAACTTACCGGTTCTTCTGAGATGCTTTAAACTGAGTTGATCTGGTGGTGAGGTGTTTCAACCCCTGGGCTTTGTTCCCGAACCACCGAGTGAAATGCTTTTGATTTCTGGGCTTTGTTCCCAAACTGAATTAAATGGATGGCGAGGTGTTTTGACCTATGGGCTTTGTTCCCGGACTGTGTTGACTGTGGGCTTTGTTCCTGAGCTGCTAAATGTGGGCTTTATTCCCGAACTGTGTAGAGAATTGTCTTTGTTCCTGAACTGTGTTGAGTGTGGGCTTTATTACCGAACTGTGTTAAGAGTGGGCTTTGTTCCCTGGTTGTACTGAATGTGGGCTTGGTTCCCTGGCTGTACTAAATGTGGGCTTTGTTACCGAACTGTGTAGAGAGTGGGCTTTGTTCCCGAACTGTGTTGAGAATGGGGTTTGTTCCCGAATTGTGTAGAGAGTGGGCTTTGTTCCCGAACTGTGTTGATTGTGGGCTTTATTCCCTGGGCTTTGTTCCCGAATTGTGTAGAGAGTAGGCTTTGTTCCCAAACTGTGTTAAGAGTGGGCTTTATTCCCGAACTTGTGTTGATTGTGGGCTTTGTTCCCGAGCTGTTTGGTCGTTGTCGCTTTTCTTCGAAACCTGCGAACAAAAACAAAACAAAAAAATTGCGTGCATGTGACGTTTATGCATGTATGCATGGATGCATTTCCTATTCCGATGGGTTAGGCCTTCCTTGAGCCCTTTGGTGCCATTTGCCTACAACTGTCTATGGTCTCCCTCTGGGTCTGCTTATAATTTCCTTCTGCCAGTTCTTTTCTAGTGATTGTTCAGTTTTCTTTTGTCTCATGGCTCAAGTTCCCTTTATATCCCGTATTTGCGGGGTGGTAGACTGGTCGCCCCCAGTCTTGATTTAGGTTTATGTTCTCCGCTGCTTGTACTAGGTCAAGGTGGACTACGTGATGTGTCATTCGTGTCAACATACCTTATTACAGGCTACAAAATAGTCCCAATAGTTATGCATGTTATTATCCTCAAAGAATGTCTAGTAATGAGACTAGAGAACCTTCAAAGCACTCAATACAACTCAAATCTGAGTTTTTTGAATAAGTGATCTAAGCCAGACTCAAAGTGTGTGTGTGCAAAGGTTCATTTACAGCTCGATTCCTAGGTAAGACAACTCAATGATTTTGTTTCAAAAATTAGGATCAATGGGTCAAACCAACCTAGATGTTTGAATTATGTTATGCAATTGCTTTTCAGTGTTCAATATGGTATGGTTTTTTTTTTTTAATTTCAACACACCTACCCTTTAAGGTAGCATTTCTCTTCATGGTGGTCCTAATACTCGCCCATGGGTAGCTTCACGCTTATCAGTTATAGGTGGTTCAATTATTTTCTTTAGAGATTTTTTCTTTTATTTTCAACCATACCACACATCATAACACAAGCAAATCAGGATAGACATTTAGGCGAACATTCATTCATCGGCCTATAATTTCTTCAACTAGTCACCTTGCCAACTACTTAGGTTTTCAGTGTTAAGAACCTATAAATAAGTGCTTACGAGTCTAACATAGATCAATTACTCAAAGTATCAGATATAAGCACGTCAAGAGTTTATCGTTTCTATGATTTCATCCTAAAGCAAACATTTGCATCATTGGACTTATGTCTAACTATTAAGGACTAAAAACAAACATTTTTTCTTTTTCTTTTTCTTTTTTCTCTTTTTTTTTTGGCCCACAATGGTCATTCTATGCTTGCCGTAAGGTTTTCTGTTTCTCGATTTCCTTTTCCCCGATTTCCATGTTTACTAAACTCTTCTTGACAAATCTCTCTTTCTCTAACCCAACGGATATCTATGATGGCTTTTAAGACACGGGGGTTAACATGATGCGTGTATGCATGAGATGCATGAGATGCGTGCGATGTATGAGATATAATATGCATGTGGTTATCAAAAGCATAAAAGGGCAACTTCTATAGGATATATGACTATGGTTCATATGCGGTTCGAGCAACCAAGGGTTCGAGCGACCAAGGGAGCGCACCTTTTTTAGACCGTAAGTTATAAAAAGGTAGTGAGTGAAGGAAGACACCAAATCATTATCTAACTCTAATAATACCTTTGGTTAAATCAACTTTAGTTTGGAAAGTTTTATTAACCTCTTGGTCCCAACCCACTTGTAGACAAGGTTAACTAAAACAAAAATCACAAACATTACAAGATATTATTTCGGGGCCGATTCTCTATCCCAGTGGAGTCACCAGATTGTGGACAAGGCCACAGAGGTGGACGACTCTATCCGGGCTCGGGCCCGGTCAGGAGTACGGAGTAGCCTGCGGGGGACTAAACCGGAGAAATAAATGGAGTCACCACCCAGTGTGAACTAGGAAATGATTTAAGGCCGCACTCACCCCTCACAAGGGAATACCTCAAACCGTTGGGTTCGGAATGGTCCCTTACTTATGCCGATTATAATGAAAGGATTTATGAAATAGTACAACCAAGTCTTACGAAACACATGCAGGATAATTTAATCAACATCCAAGTTTGCATTCCCTATAAACGTAAATAAAAATGAAGGCAAATGCACAATTCCATAAACATATTGAACAATGAAGCGCAATAGTGTAATTAATAATAACTGTAAAAGCATTAATAATAAGAGCGGATAATTAAGTACGTAATGCAAAAGAAATAACTAAATAGGCAAGCATGCATGGAAGTATGAGGAAGAGAAGTCGATTTACTGCATACACGTTCATGTAGCATTCGGAAACGCGTTCGAATGGTAAACAGAATACATGCGTCCGAGTAGCGTTTGGAAACGCGTTCGAACGGGATAAGGCCGAATACATGCGTTCGAGTAGCGTTTGAGAACGCGTTCGAACGAGATTACCAAAGTGGTATCTAAAATGACACAAACGCATGGGTGAATGTTTCTCAAGCGGTACGTGGAGTTGTATCCCAAGTACAGACCGCACTAACGTCCATTCGGATTCGGCTACGGAATTTATGTCTGGGTTTCCATCCGATATACAGCGAGAGGCAATACTTAAGCATAAACACGGCATGAATGTGAAAACGAAAAGTGAAAAATAACAACAAAAAATGATGAATAGTGAAATCAATAGAAGAAGGGCGCGGTGAACTCTGGTAAGGTAGCCTTTAGGCATTTCCCTCGAATAAAGGACATTTGGCCCACATCATTAGCCCATGCGCATCAAGTAACAATGCATGAATAAACAAAGAAATAATACGCAAAAAGTAAATAACATAATGATGAAAGAGATGCGACCACGGCAGACATCTATATGGGACCTCGTATGCCCGATTGACCGTATCTTACGTTCAATCAAACGTACTTCGTCCGGCGCGGCAAAACATCATGGTAAAGGTAGCCTTTAGGCATTTCCCTCGAATAGAGGACCTTTAGCCGACATGATTAGCCCATGCGCACTAGATTATCAATGCATGAATAAACAAATAAATATTATAGGACCTCGTATGCCCGATTGAACATATCTCACGTTCAGTCAAACGTACTTCGTCCGGTGCGGTAAAACATCGTGGTAAAGGTAGCCTTTAGGCGTTTCCCTCGAATAGAGGACCTTTAACCCACATGATTAGCCCATGTGCATCAAGTAACAATACATGAATAAACAAAGTAATGATATGCAAAGGGTAAATAACATAATAATAAAAGGCGCGACAAAATATTGTTATAAAGGTAGCCTTTAGGCATTTCCCTCGAATGGAAGACCTTTAAACCAACGTAATTAGCCCATGTGCACTAGATTACAATGCATAAACAAAGAAACAATGCATAGAAAATAAATAGGGGAACAATAAACATAGATTTAAATCACAAAATGAAACACGTGCTTGAAATTTTCTCAAGCGATACGTGGAGTTGTATCCCAAGTACAGACCGCACTACCGTCCATTCGGATTCAGCTACCGAATTTACCTCTGGATTTCCATCTGATATACCGCAAGAGATAGCACCGACCATTTAACATAACTCAATCATTAACCCAACGTATGCATGAAATATGATAATGCATGTGATGAAAAAACAATAAATAATGGAAGCGATAAATAGTAAACTAAGTGCAAAATATTAAAGGAAAATAAATGACTGAAAAATAATGCGGAGTAATAAAGCAATGATAAATATAAATTAAACGCGAAATAGAAATAAAGATAAATGCGGAATATTAAAATAAAGATAAATGCGAGATAAAAATAAATGGCGGAACATCAAAGAGAGATGTGACCAATATTTTGGCCATTTTTAATATAGACTTCGCATTCACGGTTGGACGTATTCCACTCCCAACCAAGCATGCCATTTCCAGGATAACAAAATAAAATTTAACAAATGGGTGCCCTCAGGTCTTACCTTTTAAATCGCTCCTCGGAAGTGCGTTATGTCGTCGCTGGAAGGGTTAATGTTCCGCAACCTTTCTGGTTTTTTGACTCGGGTTCGCCGCTACTTTGCTCGTTGTTTTCTTCGTAGTTTTGGACTGATTTTTTATACTATTTTCTGGACTGGTTTCTCACTGTTTTGCTCGCTGTTTGGGGACTGTTTTCAGGGATTATCTGGGCTGGTTTCTCACTGTTTTGCTCTCTATTTGGGGACTGTTTTCAGGGATTATCTGGACTGGTTTAGGGGCTGTTATCTTCTTCATAGCTTGCTATGTAGTTTATTGTCTTGCTCGGGGTTTGTTTATTGTGTGAAGTCGTGAATGGATAGGTGTGTGTGTGTGGCTACGTCTAAGGGCAAAAGGGGGGTATTTGTTTGTTTGTGAGCAGTCGGTGAGTGTGGGGGTGTTAACGTGGCTGTGTGGGGGTTGATGGAAAGGGACGTGTGTCGTGCGAGTTGATGAGAGGTGTGCATTTGTGGCTTGTGTTTTTGGTGTTTAGTTCATTGTATGTGTTTTGTGGCTAGAGTAAGGGTTAGTTGCATGTGTTTGTCTTATGCGAAGGGGTAGTTTAGTCGGTAGTTTTTGTTGTTTTTTTGGTTTGTTTTTTATGGCCGTGAGTGTGTGCAAAGGTGAAGGCTTGAAGAGTCAGTGGAGGGATGTTTTTTGTTGGCTTTGATGGCTTATTCGTTTTGTTGTGTGTGAGTTGCTTGGTTGGTAGGTGAATGGGCTGCTGCTAGTTTAGGTTTGTTTTCTTTTGTGAGGGCTGCGTGAGTCTTTTGTCGGTTAGGGGCTAGTTGTTGTCATGAGAGAGATGTCAGTTTGATGAGAATAGCCGAGTGAATGGGCAGAGAGAGGCAAGAAGGCAGTTTAGGGTTTTTGCTTTTGTTTTTTTTAGAGAGAGGCGTGAGGAGTCAAGGGGGAGAGAGTGCCCGTGAGTTGTCTAGGGTTTTGTAAGAAGAGAGTGAGATAGGAGAGATGAAGGGGGTCGTGAACAGAGCAAGGGAGAGAGAAGACCATTATGGTTGGTTTAGGTCTCTTTTTATAAGAGTGGGCTAGGGTTTCCTTGCATGGGATTTTAAAACAAGGAAATAAAAATCATGCAATAAAGGGATGTGTTTGATTTTGGAAAGGATATTTGTATTTTTGGTGGGGGAATTTCTTTAATTTGGGAGTGATTTATTTAAATTAGGAATGGGATTTGATTGGATTTGATTGGATTTGATTTAATTTTTGACATGTGTTAAATGTGATTTAATTATTTTTGGATTGGGCTTGGGAGAAATGGGCTTTTCATGGATTGAGAGGGTTTTGGGCCGAGGCTAATATTTTAAAACAGAGATCAATCAAGCGAACCCGAGGCTAATTAGCGAGTTAAATTTGATAAGGTATTTATTTCCTGAATTTTCCCTTCCAACGTCCGTTTTCCCGCAACTTCCGCAACTTATCGGATAGTCCCTCCAAGCGAGACTCATCATCGGGATTAATGCAAAAATGCAGTGTCTATAGGTATATATCTTTCATTCTCATTTGAGAGCCTTGACATATTGCTAGATGTCAACCTTGGTCATTGAAATCGAACGACCATCTGATCGGAGGATAATTTATGTTCGATTAAATTATCACGATTAATTTCATGTCCAACTTGAGGGGAACCCAAAAGGTCACTCACAACAAAGTCGAAATCAATGGTTAACAGTGCACAGTACAAATTTAACAACATATATGATTGCTATAGGAATTGTTCATAAATGGTTCAATGTGTTTAATTATTGAACATATCATTTATGAGGTTCCATAGTGGCTTAGGGATTGGTGAATGACGATAAGGGCACTTTGGGAATTGGAATAAATAAATAAATAAATAAATAACGTGAATTGTAATGTGAATAGTAACGTGAATAGTAACGTGAAAAATAAATTTTTTTATTTGTTATTTGTTTTCATTCCAATTCGGCCCAAACTCTTATTAGGGTTTTATAATCTCATTAAACCACTAAATTAAGATCCAATGGCTAAGATTAAATTAACTTTTATCCCACATCGGATTTTTAATTAATTTTGTTGTCTTTGGAGCACCTATATAAACCCAAAGAATTCTTTACAAATATTTGCACCAAACATTTCATATCTTGGGTTTATATAAGTGAGCAACTCTAAAGTTTAAGAGCAAGCCACTGATTTTGAGGATCCTTAAGTCTAATTGACTAAAGGAACCTCAAGTTAAAAGTTTTGAGGTATTTGCCTAGGCTAGCACCAATGGAAAAATACCCGTGCACTTAAGGTGTAGTCTTGCCGTTGAGTTTTGGCTTTGGTGTGTGCATCTTTGGAGGCCACACACTTGGGTGGCTCTTTGGAACGTGGAAGTGCTTGCTGAGTTCGAGAAAAGCTTGTAGATTGGAGGGAGGACTGAAGTAGCCTTCGGTTCAAGTAAGTCTTTTTCTTTCTTTATTTTAATTAGAGTTCTTATGATAGTTAGCATGTTTAGGTTTATGTTCTTTGCATGTTTTATGCGTTTTTATGCTTAGAATATATAGTAACATGCCTAGACTTATAGAATAATCAAAACAAATTGGTCTTGGGCAAAGGGATAGCGGCATCATAATTTCTTCTTGATTTTCCGCTGCGCACTCGCGGCCGCTTCCCAACAAGAACTTCTATGGTCTATGTCTCTAGTTCCTTATCTGAAGGTTATCTTTTCCTTCCTCTATCCATTACTATGTCTAACACTGGTTCCTTTGTATCCTAGTCAATACTTGACTACTACTTTATCCTTGTATCATGCCATCTGAACAACTTCTTTCCTAACTCTTTGATCTAGCGCTGTTTCTTACTTTTATTCTGTTCTCAAACTATGTCTGAAGGTCTTTTGTTCCAATTTTTTTCCATTATAATTTCACTTATTCATGGGAATTTCTTGAGGCAATCATCAAGATCCACCTCTGCTGCTGTTGTTTATCAAGGGTTGGGAGGGTGGGACCTTGTTCTGAGGCTTTTCT
>SKCR01002318.1:0-27899 GCA_019454045.1 Zanthoxylum bungeanum | reverse complement strand
GAACAGACCTGATGCACAAAATGTGATGCAATACATACATAAAAAGCAAATAGCGAAATACGAGTCGCGGCGAAGCATCGTGGCAAAGGATTTTAACCTCTTCAATTAGAGGACCTTTCATCGCACTTACTAAGCCCATGCGCTTATCTCAATGCATATAAAAATAAAGACAATATCCTTAGACTTCGTATACCCGATTGAACACATCTTACATTCAACCGAATATACGTTAATCGGCGCGGCAAAGCATTGTGGTAAAGGATTTTAACCCCTCCAAATAGGGGACCTTTAATCCGACTTACTATGCCCATGCGCTCGATTGTATCATGCATACAAAGAATAAAGACAATAATATCAAACTTAGTATGCCTGATTGAACATATCTTGCATTCAACCGAACACACATCAACCGGCGCGGCAAAGCATCGTGGTAAAGGATTTTAACCCCTCCAAATAGGGGACCTTTAATCCGACTTACTAAGCCCATGCGCTCGGTTGTATCATACATACAAAAGGAACATGCAGAATTCAAATAACGAAAAATAAATAAATCAAAGCAACATAAAAAAAAAGAATGTGCCGTTTATGCAAGTGGTACGTGGAGTTGTATCCCGAGTACAGATCATACTACCGTCCATTTGGAATCGGCTATGAAATTTATGTCCGGGTTTCCATCCTATATACCACAAGAGGCGACACATTTTCCATTTCATTCAAGCCACAACATGCATCCACAAACGACTCTCATGCGAATAGAACTCAATAAACAATCAAAAGACGAATATAAACTAATGAGAAAAGTACCCTCAGGTCTAACCTTTTAAATCACCTCTCGGATGTACGGTACACGATCGTCGGAAGGGTGAATGCTCCGCAACTCTTCCGGTTCACTGGTTCACTACTCTCGTTCGTTGTCTTATTGTTTTGAGTCGTCGTTCTCCGTCTTTTGCTGATGCTTTTGACTTCGATTCGCTGCCATTTTGCTACTCTTTTGCTGCTGTATTTTAGTTACTATTTTGGGATGTTTTGGCTACTGTTTTGGGTGTGATTTTTGGTGGTGTTATGGTGTGGTTCGGGTGCTATTTTATGTGTGTGTTTAGGACTGCTGTATGCGTGTTTTAGGGCTGCTGTATGGGCTGTTTTTCAGTGATACAAGGTTGCTAAATGGAGGTCTGGTTTTCGGTGATTAGGGGAAGGGGATGAAGAGAATTTTTTGTGTTATTTCTTTGTAGTATGCATGAACTTCTAGGGTTTCTGTGTGTGTTGTGATTTTCGTGTGAGTTGTGTGTCTATTATGTGTATGAGCTAGCGGAGTGCATGTCTTAGTTAGGGGTTGTTTATATAGAGAAAGGCTAGGGCTTCACCTTGTCTCACAAGGAAGGGATTTGATTTGGTGTTGAGCAAGGAAAGTCAAAGATTGAGGGGGGACAAATTTGGTTTAGATTAGGAAGTCAATATCTTTAATTTGTTATAATTGATTTTAATTAGGCATGATATCTTTTTAATTTAGTATGTGATTTTGTTTAATTAGGAAGGAATCTTGTGTAATTGGTGGGTGAATATCTTAATTAAGGAATTAAAATATTTGATTGATTTCAATGTTTATTTTAATTTGGTATGTGATTTTTAGATTTGTTTTGATTCACCATGTGTTAAATATGTGTTTTAAGTGGGCTTGGGCGTGTGGGCCAAGGCTTGGGCGAATTGGGCTTGATGTGAGGCTAGCAGCAAAACCAGAATTACCGACACCGTTCGAACGCCTCTTCGAACGCGGTACGAACGCCCGCAATCTGTTTGGCGTTCGAACGTATACACGAATGCAGCATGAACGAAAACAGTGAACCTTGTTTATTCTGAATTTCCCCTTCCGATGTCCGTTTTCCGTGACCTCTGTGACTTAAAAGGTAGTGTCTCCAAATAAGACTCATCATAGGGACTTATGTGCAAAAATGCAGTGCCTACAGTCGCCCCCACTTTGATGGGACTTGTGTAATGTGTAACAGTGACAATCCTATCAAAGTTATGCAATGGATTTTCACTTACCTGGCTCGCCAGCTGCCACTTGACTTACCATGTGTTGAGTTGAGTTGATTTGGTGGTGAGGTGCTGCGACCCCTGGTTCATTCCCGAACCATGCTCCATTTTTAGAGCGCCATTTTCGGCATCTTTTGTGTGTGTGCTCCATTTTGGAGCGCCATTTTTGGCATCCATTGTGTGTGTGCTCCATTTTGGAACGCCATTTTCGGCATTTGCTGTGTGTGCTCCATTTTGGAACGCCATTTTCAGCATCTGTTGTGGGTGCTCCATTTTTGGAGTGCCATTTTCGGCGTTTGCTGTGTGTGCTCCATTTTGGAGAGCCATTTTCGGCATCTATTGTGAGTGCTCCATTTTGGAGTGCCATTTTCAGCGTCTGTTGTGAATGCTCCATTTTGGAGTGCCATTTTCGGCGTCTGCTATGTGTGCTCCATTTTGGGGCGCCATTTTCGACATCTGTTATGGTAGCGGTCCATTTCCGAACCGTGCTGTGCGAGAATGTGGCTCATTTTTGAACCGTTATTTGATGAGATGGTCTTTGCCGCTACAAACCTGCGAACACAAAACAAACATTGCATGTATGTGATATGTATGTATGTATGCATGTATATGTATCATATTCCAATGGGTTAGGCCTTCCTTGGTCCATTTCCGAACCGTGCTCCATTTTCAGAGTGCCATTTTCAGCGAGATGAGATGATGGTCCATTTTGAACCGTGCTCCATTTTCGGAGTGCCCTTTTCGGCGAGATGTGATAATGGTCCATTTCCGAACCGTGCTCCATTTTCGGAGTGCCATTTTCGGCGAGATGTGATAATGGTCCATTTCCGAACCGTTGCTCCATTTTTAGAGTGCCATTTTCGGCAAGTGATGAGATGATGGTCGATTTCCGAACCGTTGCTGATGAGAGATAGTCCATTTCCGAACCATGCCTGATATGAGAGTGGTCCATTTCTGACCATTGCTGATGAGAGATAGTCATTTTCCGAACCGTTGCTGATGAGAGATATTCCATTTCCTGAACCGTTGCTGATGAGAGATAGTCCATTTCCTGAACCGTTGCTGATGAGAGATAGTTCATTTCCGAACCATTACTGATATGAGAGTGGCCCACTTCCGAACCATTACTGATATGAGAGTGGTCCATTTTCGAACTGTTGCTGATGAGAGATAGTCTATTTCTGAACCATGCCTGATATGAGAGTGGTCCATTTCTGAACCATTGCTGAGGAGAGATAGTCCATTTCCGAACCGTTGCTGATGAGAGATAGTCCATTTCCTGAACCGTTGCTGATGAGAGATAGTCCATTTCCTGAACCGTTGCTGATGAGAGATAGTCCATTTCCGAACCATTACTGATATGAGAGTGGCCCACTTCCGAACCATTACTGATATGAGAGTGGCCCACTTCCGAACCATTACTGATATGAGAGTGGTCTATTTTCGAACTGTTGCTGATGAGAGATAGCCTATTTCAAACCGTTGCTGATGAGAGATAGTCCATTTCCGAACCATGCCTGATATGAGAGTGGTCCATTTCTGAACCATTGCTGAGGAGAGATAGTCCATTTCCGAACCATTACTGATGAGAGATAGTCCATTTCCTGAACCGTTGCTGATGAGAGATAGTCCATTTCCTGAACCGTTGCTGATGAGAGATAGTCCATTTCTGAACCATTACTGATATGAGAGTGGCCCACTTCCGAACCGTTACTGATATGAGAGTGGTCCATTTTTGAACTGTTGCTGATGAGAGATAGTCTATTTCCGAACCATTGCTGATGAGAGATAGTCCATTTCCGAACCATTACTGATATGAGAGTGGTCAATTTCCAAACCGTTACTGATAATGATGTGGGCCCTGCCCCCAGAGTACTATACCAGGCAGAACTAATACTGAACCAATGTGGGCCTCGCCCCCAGAATGCCACACCCGGCAGAACTGATACTAAACTGATGTGGGCCTCGCCCCCCAAAATGCCATACTCGGCAGAAACTGATGCTGATGTGGGCCTTGCCCCCAGACTCATACTGATATGGGCCTCGCCCATGGGACTCATCCTCAAACTGATGCTGACATGGGCCTCGCCCCCGGACCGAGACTGATATGGGCCTCGCCCCAAACTGATACTGATATGGGCCTCGCCCCCAGCTGATATTGATGTGGGCCTCGCCCCCAACTGATACTGATATGGGCCTCGCCCCCAGACTGATACTGATATGGGCCTCGCCCCCAGACTGATACTGATATGGGCCTCACCCCAAGACTGATACTGCTGATATGGGCCTCGCCCCCTAGACTGATACTGACGTGGGCCTCACCCCCAACTGATACTGATATGGGCCTCGCCCCCAGACTGATACTGCTGATATGGGCCTCGCCCCCAGACCGATACTGCTGATATGGGCCTCGCCCCCTAGACTGATACTGATGTGGGCCTCAGCCCCAGACTGATACTGATGTGGGCCTCGCCCCCAACTGATACTGATATGGGCCTCGCCCCCAGACTGATACTGATATGGGCCTCACCCCCAGACTGATACTGATATGGGCCTCACACCAAGAATGATACTGCTGATATGGGCCTCACCCCCAGACTGATACTGACGTGGGCCTCACCCCCAACTGATACTGATATGGGCCTCGCCCCCAGACTGATATTGCTGATATGGGCCTCGCCCCCAGACTGATACTGCTGATATGGGCCTCGCCCCCAGACTGATACTGATGTGGGCCTCAGCCCCAGACTGATATTGATGTGGGCCTCGGCCCTAACTGATACTGATATGGGCCTCAGCCCAAGACTGATACTGATGTGGGCCTCGGCCCTGGGCTGATATTGATGTGGGCCTCGCCCCAAGCTGATACTGATGTGGGCCTCGGCCCTGGGACTCATCCCCAAACTGTAACTGATGTGGGCCTCGTCTCTGGGACTCATCCCCAAAACTGAAACTAAAGTGGTCCTTGGCCCTAAGCTGATACCGATGTAGGCCTCGGCCCTGGGACTCATCCCCAAACTGATGCTGATGTGGGCCTAAGCCTCTAAACTGATACTGATTCATTTCTGAAACTGACTGTACTGTTGTTGCTTCCGAAGATTCCCCGTGTTCTAAACATCACTGAATTTCATAGTACCAGGGTTGAATGCTTTTCTCAAATATACTCATGTTGCAGGTTGGAGGGAGAGACTCAGGCATGTAAACGAAATGAACGTCTTTATTATCATTTAAGAAATGGTTCGAACAAGTAGACCAAATCAATGTCTATATTAAAAATGCAGGATCAAATAAACTAAGAGGAACAACTTCATCATTCGCAGCATTGCCTTTTTCCTTGACCTACGGTTCTTTACTATCATCCCCTATCTCTATGTAAGAAGCTTGGTGGTTAAGGGTTTGGAGGACAAAAGTTTCGAGCAATCCAGAGTTGATCATGTAGGTGGGTGGTGGAACGGAGTGGTAATTTGGTAGGGGGTTCCAATATGTGTCGGGTTGTTCTTTCTCTTGGTCAGGTATTTTGTGAGCATCGATGAGGTTTTGGATTTCATGCCTAAGGCGGGTGCAGTTGTCAGTTTCGTGGCCCCTTCTCTGATGGAAGTGACAATACAGGCTTAGGTCAAGGTTGGGTGGTATAGGATCTGGAAGTGGTTTAGGCTCTAAGGGTTTTAGGAGTCCTTGTCCCTTCAACTTCTCAAGCACCTTCGATAACGGCTTCCCCAGGTTAGAGAAATGCCGGTTCTTGATGGCAGCAACCTCGGCAGTAGCGGGTTTAGTCTCAGAATGGCCCCCAAAAGTTCTTATATTCTGGCCATAAAACTTTCTATTTTCAGCCTCCTCTTCTTCAATATCCATAACAGTCTCTCTCAACTGTCGGAAATCAGTAATCATGGAGGTCATCCTCCTTAGTTTACCATAAATAGAGGGCTTTGTGCCCTTGATAATCATCTTAATTTGGTCTTTCTTTGAAGGCCGAGTCTGCATTTTCAGAAGCTGGCTTCTCCAGCGATCCACATACTCTTTGAAACTTTCCTCTGGCTTCTGTTTTGTGTTCTCCAAATCACGGAGTGACAAGTCAATCTCTAAGTCTGTAACATACTGCTTCAGAAAAGCATCAGCTAGTTCCCTCCAATCTTCCTTAACCTTCTTCTCAAGGCTATGATACCAAACCACAGGTGCCCCCTCGAGTGACATCCCAAACATCTTTTTGACTTGGCGCTGTGATAGGCCCACTGAACTCATGACTGAGACATATTGCTGCAGATGGACTCTCGGGTCTCCATTCCCATTAAACTTGGCCATGTCGGGCATTTTAAACTGAGCTGGCAGCTGTTCCTCGAAGGTCATTGCCTCATAATCAATCTAACAACTCTTCATGTTTACCCCTCATTTTGTGGGTAACTGTTTCAACTTGATCCCGAAGCTTCTGAAATTCTGCCTGAGACCCAATCACTCTGCCTGTTGCAAACTCTGCCATGTCATCATCAAAAGTGGGGATATCATCCCCCAACCCGTTCGGAGGCTCCTCATGCCTCACATTCTCAGAATTTCCCCCAGCACGGGGCACATCCATACTTGTCATGGCAGTAGTCAAGGCTTGCAACTGTTCAGTGACCTTGGCGAGACCGTTTTCCAACTGATCCATACGGGATACCTCAATATCTGATTCACTCATGTCTGTTCCCAGTATTTTGGTGAGTCTTCCATTTTCCCTAACCCAACGGGAATCTATGATGGCTTTCAGAACACAGGGGTTAACATGATGTATGTATGCATGGGGTGCATGAGATGCATGTAACATATATAACATACCAAATCAACTAAAATTTTCAAACAAATCGGCCCGTTATCATTTTAGAAGCTTTTGGGCTAACTGTCATAGGAGTGAACTCGTCCCAGTTTAAATGGCCCAACGAGTACACGTCTTATGGCAAGGAGCCCAACTAATTCCAAATGGTAATGTTCCGAACACAATCACAAAGTGGCCCATCAATCACTTAGAAGCCTTTGGCCCAATCGTCATAAAATACGTTCTTGTCCCAGTTTAAATGGCCCAACAAGCCCATATCCCATGACAAATGGTCCAAATGGATCCAAACGACAATGTTCCTAAACACAAGCATAAAAGAAAGATAATGCAGACATAAAACAATGATTTCTACAGAATGGCCCATCAACATTTCAGAAGCTTTGGGCCTAATGGTCATAAGGTACGAACTCGCCCCAGTTTAAATGGCCCAGCAAGTTCGCATTTCTGACAATAGTCCAACTGCGTCCAAATGAGGATGGTCCACAAGCACATACTCAAGGAAATAATTGTTACTTTAACCATACAACCCCGGTCTATGGGTGGGTTCACAAGAGTGTAGACAAAGGCTCCCATCGGCGAAGGATGGTCCACAACTAGGTCTCCTCAATCAAGGGTTCGAGCGACCAAGTGAGCGCACCCTTTTTTATACACTAAGGTACGTGCCAATGAGCTATGGTGTGTGACTGACTGTCAAATGGATTTCCCGTTGTAGATTCCCCAGAGGGAGGGTGGAGCGAGGCTCTCTTAAGTACCCTAGCCTCTTAGGCTCTTATCGCTTGGTGACAGGAATAAACAACGAGTCCTCCAAATTAGTCCATCACAATAGGCTAAGGGTAGATGGCCATATAGATGCCTTCACAGCTTTTCCTTCTAGGAAGGTAGTGAATGAAGAAAGACACCAAACCATTACCTAGCCTCAAGATGCCCTTGATTAAACCCTCATTTTATCCACTATAGACACGGTCAATTAGAACATAAATCCACACATTACAAGACAATATTTCGGGGCCGATTCTCTATCCCCAGTGGAGTCGCCAGACTGTGGGACACAGGATCTGGGGCGACGCATGCTGTCCCGGGCTCTCGGCCTGGTTGGGAGTACGGAGTAGCCACGGGGGACTAAACCAGAGAATAATGGAGTCGCCACCCGGTGTGAACCTGAAAAATGAGATTTAAGGCCGCACTCACCCCTCGCAAGGGAAGACCTCAAACCGTTGGGTTCGGAATGGTCCCTTACTTATGTCACTTGTAATGAAAGGATTTATGTAATAATTTAATCAGGCCTAAGTAACACTTATTTCCAAGAGTATCATGCTTCTAAATCCACATGCATGAAATTAATCATCAGAACATGCAACATCACATGGCAATCTCACGAACATTTCTCAATTATATGATAGGGAAAACTAAGAACAACCTAATCATGCTTGAGTACTATCTCATGAATAAATTAACCAAATAACATGCTAACAGCCTAATCATGCTTGAACATCATCCCAAGAACACATCGAATGGATAAATGCAGGAATACAAATAATATGATTGGCTACATAATATAAGGGAGATCACCCAAAAGGCAGTTGTGCATGAAATATGATTAGACAGACTTAGTTCAGTATGTGCACGTTCGTGTAGCGTTCGTAAACACGTTCGAACGGTAAACAGAAGGTTCGCGTTCGTGTAGCGTTTGATAACGCGTTCGAACGGTACCAGACCTGATGATACAAAATGCATGCGCGTTCGAGTAGCGTTTGTAAAACGCGTTCGAACGGGAAACAGAAGGTTCGCGTTCGTATAGCATTCGATAACGCGTTCGAACGGATCCAGACCTGATGAAACAAAATGCATGCGCGTTATTTTCTGACATCTTTATGAGGTGAGATCAGAAACCCATACCCCAGGTTGTTTTCTGACTCTCTCCATCTACGCGGTTCTTGTGTATTCGAAGATTACTGGTATAGTTTCAACCTTGATGAACTATTTGTGTTCCATTAAGGACTCGGTGCCTGAAATAGTATTACTCAGATTTTCATCAAGTTTTACTATCCTCCCACTTACCACTGCATATAGGTATTCCTCTTAGGAAAACCGCATGGCGAACAACAATTACATTGTTCTCTTGTGAGATGTATAAGTATTATACTTTGGTTTCCCTAGGATAACCTACAATTTGGCACTTATCCGATTTGGGTTTTAGTTTGGTATCATCCAAACATATGCCCAGCATTCCCAAATCATTTGGATGAGAAACCCGATTTCTTTCCTGTTCATATCTAATATGATGTCTGTCTAACAGATTTTTATGGAATCTTATTCAAAATAAGTTCTGCACTCTTTAAAGCTTATCCGTTGAAGGAAATGGTAGCTCAGAGCGACTCATGATTAACCTTATGATGTCCAACAAAATTCGGTTTCTCCGTTCGGACACACCGTCAAACTGACGTGTTCCGGGATGAGTCCTCATTGAAAGAATACTATACTCTTTCAAGTATTTAAGAAACTTATTTCTTAAGTATTTTCATCATGGTCTAACCGTGATGTTTTTATACTTTAGCCGATTTGTCTGTCTATTTCGTGTCGAAACTGTAAAAGTTTCCGATTTGTGTTTCAAAAGAAACACATAACCATAACGCGATGCCAAATCCGTAAAGATCAAGAAATATTCATATCCACCTCTAGCCTAGCTAGACATGGCCCACTTGCATCACTATGAACTAGAGCTAACAGATCGGTGGCATTAGCACTTTTACCAAGTAAATAGTGTTTTAGGCACTTTACCTATATAAATTAGATTCGTAGACATTATTTGAATGAAATCAAATTTTTCCTAGTACCCACTCTTCGAAAGTGTGGATATACGAGTCTTGTTTAATTGTGTCCAAGGCAACAATGCCACAATTAAGTTTTATCTGATCAAATCAGTTTGAGCTATTTGTTTGTCATGTTATATATTTGAGATTTTTTTATATTCAAAATATAAATACTGTTATTCACATCTAATGTGATTATCTCAGTATCATCTTTATATAATAAAACACTTTAGTGTTCTAGAATATAAAGGTAAATCCGCAACGGATTAAACACTGATATAGAGATAATGTTTCTAGTCAAACTAGTTACATTTTAACAGTTCCCTAATTCAAGTACATACCCAAAGGGTAGTTCCTAAACTTAGGTATATACGGTTAAAACAGCGACTTTCGTCCCGTTTCCTTATCGTAGATTAATCTCAACCGAAGTCAGTATCCTGCTCTTAGCAGATTCTGCACACCAGTACATATTTATGTACCACTTCCAGTATCTAAAATCCAATTTTAATACTAGCAGTGAACATGTTAATAACAAACATATTTGAAGTCAGAGCCTTGCTCGTCTTCAATTCCTTCATGTCTGCTTTGTTCAAACGGCAGTCACGCTTCCGTGATCCCGTTTGCCACAATTTAGCCAAACATTTTGGGATATGTCCTTTATCTTCCCAGAAGATTATAATGATTTTGCCTTTGCCCTTTTTCCACACTCCAGAAGCCTATGGCCAAGCCTTGGCCTTCCGGAATGTCGAAATAAGATGCGTCTTACGCTTCTTGCCTTATTGCAAACTTTGTTTTTGACTCCTTGAGTATAGCCATTAACTCTCCAAGAGTTTACTATTGTAATTTAGTACTTCAAAGATCTAAAAAATAGATCTATGAAGATCCTTCAATTTCATTATCATACTTTAAGGATCTAATCCTTAGTTCTGATTAAG
This sequence comes from Zanthoxylum bungeanum, assembly GCA_019454045.1. Lineage (NCBI taxonomy): Eukaryota > Viridiplantae > Streptophyta > Magnoliopsida > Sapindales > Rutaceae > Zanthoxylum > Zanthoxylum bungeanum. Next base: position 17,313 of record SKCR01002318.1, on the reverse strand, counting down.
AAATTAAGGAGTCTATTTGGCAAGCATAACAGATTAAGCACTAAAGTTATCATCACATGAATATTCCAAATATCATGCTCTACTATTTGCTTAACTCCGGGCTTAGGCCTAGTATGTTATTTTATCAAATAAAGTAACTTATTAGTTTCCAGGACCATCCTGAAATTTTATTCCCATTTTGAAAAATAAAGTCGTTTAAAAAACATTTTCTCCCAGGATTATGTTTTAAACACTAATCTTTCAATTATCTTGATTTTTATAGTCCAACTATTTAATCAACGATTTAGGTACTATTTATTATAATGATTACTATAGTCTAACTATATAATCAACTATAATTTAATTGATTAAATTCAATTATATTGATTACTATAATCCAATTATAAAATCAACTATAAATGATCCATTAAATTCAAATATATTGATTACTATAATCTAATTATATAATCAACTATAAATGAATAATTTGAATACAGTCCAACTGTTTTATTAAAACAACTATTAAATATTAGTCCAACTAATATTTAATTTATTTAACGATGAATAATTTGTTATGAGCGCGTATGGCAAGTTACTAAACGAATATTGCAAATTTAATACTTGCCTCCCACTATTTTTCGGCGAGCCTCTAACCCTCTGTCGAGTACTCGGGAAACCTTGTTTCCTAGTGGGCTAGGATCCCGTTAAATGTCACACAATCTTGACTTTGGCCAACAAATTGTATGATAATTAACTAGGTAGATCTCTAAGATCAATTGGATCCCATCCAATTCCTAGATCCAGTAGGGGGACATCCAAGTCCGAAACATATATCTTATATATGCCAATATATCCAATATATTGCCTAACATTTTTCCTCTGAATCAACTAAGCCTTGGCTTTGGCATAACAAACTTAGTGATCCCAGTTAAGCGGAACCCATTGACCATGGAAAGCTTCGTAATCAATGTCGATGGACAAGAAATGATCTTGACTTTGGCCAACAAATCACAACTTGGACAAGACACCAATATGGAACAAAGCCTTCGTGATTCAAACACATCCTCGAAAGACAAAGGTCTTGACTTTGGCCAACAAACCAATGCCTGTCTTGGATCTTGAGTAAGAATCACTCAATGGAAGGAAAAACGCTTAATATTTTGTGAGGGTTTTTCGCGTGCAAATTGGCAACCAATTTATTATCTTTGTTAAGGTCTCATCATCATACACCCTTAAACATGCATTCTAAACACATAATAAGGCACATATAAATAAAATAATAATGATATGCGGATGGATACTTAAACACATTGTTCCTAGAACAAATCTCTCCATTTCCTCTCTTCCGCTAGCACAAATATTACTTCTACCCGTTACATAACACTTATAAAGAAACCTCATTTACATTGAGGGGAATATGTGAGAAGAGAAATACATAGAGTAATGAGGTAATAGGCTGGACACGCAGGTCCAATTAATAAATTCTAAATTTATTACAACAATTTCCAAAATTGCCCCACCCATCTAATATCCATACGATATACATTATTCATGCATCGCAACCATGTATTCACACAAGCATGTTATCAATTAATCTAATCCAATTAATTAATTTGATAATTAAGGACCATCCAATGTTCAAACAACGATTTGATTTTGTGCGAGTCAAACTCATTTTGCGAATAAGTACTCAAAGTATGAATTCTTGAATTAAATTAAACTACAACATTAAATCCAATTTAATATGTATTTAATACTAATTCACTTATTTAATTCCAAATTAAATATTACACTTTATTAATAAACATTTACTACTCAAATTCCAAATTTAATCGTTACGGGTCTCAAAGCCCGATTAACATCCAATGTTAAATTTAATTAAAGTCCAATGTGCTTTTAATTAATTTCATAAGGCATGGACTTTTGGTCAACTTGGGTCAAACCCAATAACCAAAGCCCAATCAAGGAATAACCCTATAAGCCTATAAATCAATTTAGGCCCATCGGGCCCAATTAAAATTAAAGGTCTATTAGTCATAATTGGACTTTATGGAAATGGTTTTGGGCCCAATTGGATCCAACCAATTTGCCTAAACCCATCTTGGTACAACCAAGCCCAATTAGTCCAATTACAACATTTCAAGCCCAAATCCAATTTAAGCCCAATTAATTAAATCATAAAAATTACAATTTCACAATTTAATTAACCAAAGTGTATTACATAATTAATTACCCAAATCAATATTTCCAAAACACCAATTAGCCTATTTAATCATGCTCATTTACAACAATTAGTGTCCAACACAATTGATCAAAAATCAAACCCATTTCATGCTTCCTTTATCTCGGCAATATATGGTTTTTCAAATCAATTCCGAATTCAATCCAATTAAATCCTAAATCAACATTCCCAACATGATTCCAACTCATCCAATGAATCAAAAATCAAAAATCCCAAGACATTAGGGTTCTATAACCTCTCGGCCAAGCCAAGAATTTGGACAAAATTGTTCCAAACAATATTTCATGAAATTGATCCAATCAAACTTCAATTAAACATCATTTAAGCATACTCAATCAATTAATTTAACCAAATCATGCTCAAAATCAATTTACCTAATTTTAACCCTAAATTCAAGTTTCATGCTTTTACTCGCTCTGATACCATTGTTGGGAAAATCTACGGTCCCGAGGATCGATTATCAACCAAGAAATATAAGTGCGAATACACGAGGAAGTTGCGGAATACTTACATCGAGCGGTTGAGCGATACGACGAACACAAAACAAAAACTTCAAGTCCCCCTCCAAGGTGCATTCGGCAGTGAGCTGAATTGTCCTCCTTGGTGTTCTCGGCAATCATCAAGTTTTGAGCTCCAAGCTTGATTTGGTGATTCCTTGCTCACAAGTGGGTTTCCCTATCACCTTCGCAAGACTCCGATGTGTGCTAGCAGTTGGTAATTTTGCCACAAAATCACCATTTTCCTTCTCCATGCTCACGGTTTTTAGCAGAAAACAGAAGAGGAAAACTGCAGCCCCATGGGCGTGAATGAGAGGAAGAGAAAGGGAGAGAGTGTGTTGTGTTGGTTGTTAGATTTTGTGTATCTAATACACTTATATTGCATATAATACACTTAGATTTTGTGTATCTAATACACTTATATTTTCCAAAAATCAATTAATTGATTTACCAAAAATTTGGCTTTCAAAAAATCAAACAATAATGCCAATCAACAACTTCTAACAACTACTATCAATCACATCAAAAGTGACAAGTTATCACATCAATCGATTGACTAGTGATTTGACGCTTGATGTGACTTGCGGGCCGTACTGAAATTCGAAATGCGAGTGCGCTCGTAAACACTCCCGGGCTTGGGTTCGCTAATTCCAAATTAACGAATTTTCCGTTGCGACGTAATTAAATAATTATGCTTAGTAAAATCACTATTCATGTCGCTAACGAATTAATTCTAAATTAACTCGTTCACCTGAATTAAAATCTAATTTCAATTCCGCGTCGAAATCCAATTTCGTATAATATATCGAATATATTATTTTATCGATTAATTCCAAATTAATCGTTATCTCTCTTTAATTGATATTTTATCCTAGATAAAATATCTCTGCAATTAATTCCAGATTAATTTTCTCTCTTATCTAATTAATCACAGATTAATAAAGTGCGAGTCATACGTCATCGGTGAATCTTCAGGAAGCGACCCATGAGATCTCCAGATATGTTGGCAGTAAATCCGGTCGTCGGACTATCCGAACACGTAAGTACCTAATAATACATTTATACCGATTAACAAAACAAAGTTGGCTTCTAGCAAAGCGCCATGCCTACCCAATTCTCCAGAAATATCCTTACAGGAATATATGATCTATATCAGGCGTAGTATACGTAGTATTGCGTATTTCGATCCAGCATCGGATGTCACGTGCAAGGCCTGGGGCTGGAATTGTGTATGCCCAGTACGAAGCACATATCGGATCTCTGGTAACTAGTCTCTATAATCGGATAAATATGACCTAGTCATTTTATCCCGATGACTGCAGTACATAAGAGAACCAGTTCCGTATCCTACGTGACCATCATCTCCACTATGACTGGAGTGATACATTCGTCTTGACATCACACCCAATACACTACGATTCTCAATATACCCAGCAGAGGCGTACACAGAACCTGTTAAAGCCCTGGACGACCAAAACCAAAGTATATTGATTGTCGCAAGTATTAGCGGTGCAAGTCTCAGGTTAAGACCAAATACACCTACCCTGATTTCAGACTTCCATAGACACATAGTCATACTACCAATGGAATTCCGAGGGGTCTATCTAGAGCGAAGCTGTTTTCCTTACCATCGGTAAAACACAACCTCCTACTACACTTGCATGAGTACCTATACCCAAATATATGAGAACTATGACGTTATGCCCTCACAACGCGCACAAGTGTAATACTAGTCTTTTACGCATTATCGATGTCCAATCTTGATAATACTCTGACTAGGGATATTTAATGATTAAACCTTCGTTGATTGATATTGTCTCATATCATCTCAATCCAGGAACTAATCATAAGGACCTCCTATCATTTATACATCTTGGTGATCTAATCACAATTGATAAGAGAGAAATTTCCTTTGTCACATAGTTAATTTGTACAACAACACCATGATCTGTACAAATAGTGACGCTATGGGTCATAACTGTCCAACAACTCGACCCCAATGTAGTGGAACACTTGGCTCCGAGTGGATGTTAAATCCCCGGACCAATAGGAATCTGGCCATGAGGGAGATGTTCCGACCCCATGTCAATGATAAGCCCCTCGGTGGGACGTAACCCGACCACGAGGTAGTGGAATAAATAGCATCGGCAGAATGAATCCAGCCCTGAGTTGGTAGAGGAGATATCATCGGCAGAACGAATCCAGCCCCGAGCTGGTGGAATATATAGCATCGACGGAATGAATCCAGCCTCGAGCTGGTGGAGCAGATATCAACGGCGGAACGAATCCAGCCCCGAGCAAGTGGAACATATAGCATCGGTGGAACGAATCTAGCCCCAAGCTGGTGGAACATATAGCATCGACGGAACAAATCCAGCCTCGAGCTGGTGGAGCAGATATCAACGGCGGAAAGAATCCAGCCCCGAGCAAGTGGAACATATAGCATCGGTGGAACGAATCCAGCCCCGAGCTGGTGGAACAAATAACATCGGTGAAACGAATCCAGCCCTGAGCTGGTGGAACATATGAGACTTAATCACGAGGGAAGAATTTCAACCTCTAAGGCTTCGCAGACCCTGGCGCAGACGTCCTCTTGCCGAGCATTAGCAAAAAAAAATAGTGGAAACAGAACAAGGTTAGCAAACCGGAGGTGACTGTTGGGATTTATGTCCTAAAGCTTCATGTACTGTAAATGGAATTGATTATTGTAATAATAATAAATGCATTATTCATTTTATCAAAGTTGTTTGATTTATATTGCATATTATCCAATTGTCTTGTTTACCTTGATTACTATTGTACCTTCAGACTTAGTGTATGTTTGATGCACAAGAGGATTTAAGTCTGAATTTAGTAATCTAAATAGTCTATAGAGACCAACAAGAGGGTACCTTGTTTAGGTTTATTTATAGCTGCGGTCCATTCTATACTTGTATGATGACCTTGATCCGGGATCGTTCATGTAGTGACATGGGAATGGAGGCACCTTGTATGATGAGATCATATAGGACTGGACTCAGAAAAATTCGAATTTCTTTTAATTTTCGTTAACTGAAGAAATTCATTTTATCTAATAGATGGTCATATATGGATTTGATCTTAATCCTGAGTGTACTACGAACTCCTGCATGACAGGCTATGTCCTTTGATTTACTATGTGAGGTTGGTGTTGCATTCCCGGCCAATAACTACGTATTTTGGGGATATGGTTTGGTGTGTAGCTGGGAACATTTTACATATGGAATTCACTACTTCTTACGAGAAGTAGAAGAATATCTTTTTTAAGAGTTGATTCGGGACTTGAATAATTTGAGCGCTCAACTTTTCTATTACGAATAGAAAGTTTTATATTCATAATTGTTATGAATTAATTATTCATTATAGAATCAATGGTGCTTAAGAGATAAAATATTTAGAAGGGTTTTAACGGACTTTTGACCCGGCTCTATTTATGAGATATTCGTGAAGGGCTATATCCATATGTAATGACTATATCGATGGACACCGAAGTTGTTCGATTTATTTAATCCATCTACGGTAAGGGGAGTTCAACTTCGAGTTTTTAGTGGAATAACGCGGAGTTAATAATTCATAATATTTGATTAAAGAGTTTAATTAATATTTCAGAATTATTGGAGCTTGGAACCGTAGGTCAATTTGGTCCCCGTTTTTTTTACGGACTCATTACGAATCTATTCCACGAAGAACTCAACAACATATCATGGAGCAAGATTTGAAGACCAAGGGATGCCTTGGATTTATTGTACTAATTAGATTAGTTTAGATTATTAAAAATACATGTTGTGATGAGTAGGCACAATTAGATTCATGAGATGAATGGTTTTTTAATGTTCACGTGATGTTACTGCCTGGAAATGTTTGAACGCCTAACGAACGCAACACGAACGTTTTCAGCCCAGACCTGGGCATATATATATGTTTTAAATTATTTATTAACATGTCATATAGCCTAGGGTGCCTACTCTTGCATTTTCACATGCCATAACATGTAGATATGCATGATATTCAAGTCATAAAATATGATTTTATGTAAATTTAAAAGTTAAATTAGAATATAAGATGCATGTAAACAAATTAATAAGATTAATTAGTTTAAATGTTTAAAAATTACGAATTCAAGTTTAAGAACAAATGGACATTATGAGTACATTATTTTCCTTTGTATATCGGATGGAAACCCGGATATAAATTCCATAGCCGCTTCCGAATGGATGGTAATTTGGTTTGCACTCGGGATACAATTCCACGTACATTTGGAGTAAATAACGTACTTTTAATCTATTAAATGGTTTAATGACATATAGTCCATTCATTGAATTCTAAATTTTAAAACCTATAAGTGGACTAGTAATTTAAGAGTTAAATTGATTAGATCACTATAACAACTTGATTAAATTAGTTTAATTAAGTTAATTGGTTAGTAGAGACTAATCGGGATTAGTGAATAAAATTTTAAGAGTTAAAATTGGTTAGATCACTAAATTATCAACTAGTATTAATTAAGGTTATGACTTTAGCCGAGCATAATCTAAGATTTATAAGATACTAGTGAGATATAAACCTTAATTTTTAAAATAGTGAGTGGGAAAAGGGTATACCACAATATATCCCGCGATCTCCATTGTTATCCAGAAACATGAGATTCAATAGGCACCTCGAGACGGCTTTGCTTTCGTCCCCCTACAGATGGTGTCCTTTTGGGGTCAATATCAGGTTTAGATTCCGAAAGGATAAGGACTCTAGATGTATTTCGTGATTTGACCTACCCTACGGCGGCACTTCACTAGTTAAGTCCAAGGGTTCCGAAATGATGGGTCACACTCACAAAGGAATGATAAAGTTATTAATCAAAGCTTCCTTGATCAAAATAACGGTAGTTGATTAATATAGGAATAAGAGTTATTTCAGATATATTAATCAATTGAGAATGTCTCAGTCTATTATGCAAATACTTGACCTACCATACGGCGGCACTTATTTGTGGGATGATAGATAACCATGGCATAGTAATTCTTTTTGGTTTCTAATTCATTATACATTGATCATGCATCATGTTTAATTATATGCCTAAATGTTTGACAATTTTAATATGCGACGAATGAATGTTGAATGCGCGTTTATTATTTTTTCAGCCATTGTATCTGCAATAATCTCCATTCTCAAACAACAAGAAAAAATTACCGGGGATAATTATGTTAAATGGAAAAGTGACATGAATGCTATTTTGGTCTGCGAAGACCTTAAATTTGTCCTCATGGAGGAATCTCCTCCTGAGCCAGCACCAAATGTTGGCAGCGCTGCACGAAATGCCTATAATAATTGGATTAAAACTGATGAGAACGCCCATAGTTGTTTGATAGCATCCATGTTTGAGGTTCTTGCTGCACAATATGAGCCTATGGCGACAGCATCAATGATTATACAGTCATTACAGAATATTTTGGGCAACCTTCAGACCGGTAACAACATGAGGCAATTGCCTCTGTATTGACCGCTAGAATGAAGGAAGGCACATTAGTCCGAGACCATGTGTTAAGGATGATGGCTCATCTTAATATGGCTGAAACCCATGGTGCACATATCAATGTGCAAAGCCAGGTGAAAATAATATGCACATCAGTCAAGTGAAAGTCAACTTGTTCATAGAACAGTTGCTCTTGATTATTGTAAGAAGAAAACAACTAGTAACTTGGAGTATAAGTTTCACCTGATTAGTCACCAACTTCTTTATTCTCTTTTCTCTTGTCTTTTTGCTTTTGTGTGCATTAGTTTTATTATCTTTTTACTTTTGTAAAATGTTTGTGGGTATCGTTGTTATAAGCCCTCACGAGACTATAACTCGTCCACTAGGGATACCTAGGGGTTTAAAGGCTTGTTGCATATGCTAAATTCAACCGTGATCCCTACGAAAGTGGCTTAGTTTAATTTTAATTGTTTCTTATATTTTATTTTATTTTTTTGCTCGAGGACTAGCAAAATGTTAGGTTTTGGGGTGTGATGAGTGGAAAATATATCAATATTTACCGCCCCTTTTACTTAATATTTTGTTTAGTTTCTCGGGTTTGATGAACGTTTTGATGTGTTTTAGTTTATTTTACAGATAAAATAATATTGGGACACAATGATATTATTTTGGACGAAATGTGGGTCAAATAAGGGCAAAAATTGGACTTGACATATTAATTTTGGAGATTGGAAACTTGAAAGGGCGTTTTAACGAAGTGCAGTTTTGGAAATTCCAGTTTTGGTAGTCCACATACTCCACGGTAGTCCACATACTCCTCGGTAGTCCACGGTAGTCCACTTAATCCAGATAGTCCACAGTAGTCTACATACTCCACGGTAGTCCACGGTAGTCCACATAGTCCATATACTCCTCGGTAGTCCACGATAGTCCACTTAATTCACATACTACATGGTAGTCCACATAGTCCACATACTCCACGGTAGTCCACGGTAGTCCACATAGTCCACGGTAGACCTCGGTAGTCCACATAGTCCACATGCCGTACCTGGCGTGCTAAACCATGTACCTAGGGTGTCGCAGTGACGTCTCCGTACCTAGAGAGCCACAAACGTCTGAGTGCTAACCCCGTACCTAGGGTGTCGCGGTGACATATCCGTACCTAGAGAGCCACAAATGTCTGAATGCTAACCCCGTACCTATGGTGTCGCAGTTTTCTGGATGCTAACCCCGTACATAGGGTGTCGTAGTTGTCTGGATGCCGTACCTGGCTGAACTGATTTGATGTCTCCATACCCGGAGTGTCGTACCTGGCAAACTGATCAGATGTCTCCATACCCGTAGTGCCGTACCTGGATGATCTGATATCTCCATACCCGGAGTGCCGTACCTGGCAGAACTGATATGATGTCTCCATACCCGGAGTGCCGTACCTAGCAGAGTTGATACTGAACTAATGTGGGCCTCGCCCCCAGAATGCCATACCCGGCAGAACTAATATTGATAATGATGTGGGCCTTGCCCCCCGATTGCCATACCTGGCAAGACTGCTACTGATGCTAATGTGGGCTTCGCCCCCAGATTGCCATACCCGGTAAGACTGATTCTGATGATGATGCAGTGGGCCTTCGATCCTGGGATGCATTCCGAAACTGCAACCGACAACGGGGGCACCTCGACCCTGGGCACCTCGATCCAATACCACTGACAAAGTGGGCCTCGCCCATAAACTGATGATGTAGTGGGTCCTCGACCCTGGGACGCATCCTGGAACTACAACCGACAATGGGGGCACCTCGACCCAACACCGCTGACAATAGGGACCTCGCCCTCGAACTGATGATGTAGTGGGCACCTCGACCCTGGGCTCCTTGACCCGAAACTACAACCGACAACGGGGGCACCTCGACCCTGGGCACCTCGACCCAACACCGCTGACAATAGGGACCTCGCCCTCGAACTGATGAGTAGTGGGCACCTCGACCCTGAGCACCTCGACCCAACACCGCTGGTGATAAATTGGGCCTCAACCCTAGGACGCATCCCCAAACTGCTAATGATGTGGGTATCAACCCTGGGACTCATCCCCGAAACTAATACTGATGCGGATGTAGGCCTCGGCCCTGGGACTCATCCCTGAAACTGATGCTGATGTCTCCATACCCGGAGTGCCATACCAGATAAAACTGATACTGATGTCTCCATACCCAGAGTGCCATACCGGCAGAACCGATCCTGTATCTCCATACCCGGAGTGCCATACCTGGCAGAAATGATGTTGTATCTCCATATCCGGAGTGCCATACCTGACAGAACTGATGCTGTATCTCCATACCTGGAGTGCCGTACCTGGCTTGCTAAACCTCATACCCAAGGCGTCGCTGTAATATCTCCATACTCGGAGAGCCGTACCTGGCGTGCTAAACCTCATACCCAAGGCGTCGCTGTGAGATCTCCAAACCCGGAGTGCCGTACCTGGCGTGCTAAACCTCATACCCAAGGCGTCGCTGTAATATCTCCATACCCGGAGTGCCGTACCTGGCGTGCTAAACCTCATACCCAAGGCGTCGCTGTCATATCTCCATACCCGGAGTGCCGTACATGGCGTGTTAAACCTCATACCCAAGGCGTTGCTGTGATATCTCCATACCCGGAGTGCCGTACCTGGCGTGCTAAACCTCAAACCCAAGGCGTCGCTGTAATATCTCCATACCCGGAGTGCCATACCCGGCAGAACTGATACTGAATTATAGGACTCACCCCCAAGCTGATACTGATATGGGCCTCGCCCCCGAACCGATACTGATGTGGGACTCTCCCCAAACTGATATGGGCCTCGCCCCAAGTTGATACTGATACTGATTTGGGCCTCGGCCCCAAACTGATACTAATACTGAAGTGTCTCCATATCCGGAGTGCCATACCCGGCAAATCTGATACTGATGTCTCCGTACCCGGAGTGCCATATCTGGCAAGACTCCCGGCTTGTTCATTCCCAAACTGTGTTTCCATTCTCGGAGTGCCATTCTCGGCTTGTTCATTCCCGAACTGTGTTTCCATTCTTGGAGTGCCATTCCCAGCTTGTTTATTCCCGAACTGTGTTTCCATTCTTGGAGTGCCATTCCCAGCTTGTTCATTCCCGAACTGTGTTTCCATTCTCGGAGTGCCATTCCCGACTTGTTCATTATCGAACTCTGCTCCATTCTAGGATCGTCATTCTCGGCTTGTTCGTTCTCGAACTCTACTCCATTCTCGGATTGCCATTCTCGGCTTGTCCATTCTCGAACACTGCTCCATTCTCTGATTACCATTCTCGTTTTGTTCATCCTCAGACCTTACTCCATTCTCGGATTACCATTCTCGACAAAACTGATACTGAACTAAAGTGGGCCTCGCCCTCAGAGTGTCATACTCGGCCAGATAGATTCTGAACTAATGTGGGCCTCGCCCCCAGAGTGCCATACCCGTCAGAACTGCTATTGATGCTAATATGGGCCTCACCCCCAGAGTGCCATACCCGGCAAGACTGATTTTGATAAAGGTGTGGGCTTTGTCCCCAGAGTGCCATACCCGACAAGACTGATTCTGATAACGATGTGGGCCTCGCCTCCAAAGTGTCATACCCTGCAAGACTGATACTGAACTAATGTGGGCCTCGCCCCCAGAGTGCCATACCTGGTAACACTGATACTGATAATGATGTGGGCCTCGCCCCCAGGGTGCCATACCTGACAAGACTGATTCTGATAACGATGTGGGCCTCACCCCCAGAGTGATGTGGGCCTCGCCCCAAACTGATACTGAGTTTGATTCATTCCTGAGACTGATGACAATGTACTATTGCTGCTTCTGGTTGGCTTGCATTTGCCGCTTTCTTTTTTTCTCCGTTGAAACCTGTGAATACAAAGAAAACAAAACACAAAAAGAATGCAAGTGCGTTACATGTATGCATGCATGCATGGATGAATTTCATATCCCGTTGGGTTAGGTTTTCCGCCAGTTCTCCAGGTGATTGCTCGGCCTTCTCTCTGGTCTCATGGCTCAATATCTTGTTATATCCATGATTCACGGTGTGGGAGACTGGTTGTCCCCAGTCTTGGTTTACCTTTTTTCTCTCCGCTATTTGTACTTGGTCAAGATGAACCACATGGTGGGGCCTTCCATATCATCATACTATATTACATGCTACGAAATAGTCCCAATAGTTATACATATTATCGTCCTCAAGGAATGCCCAGTAATGAAACCAGAGAACCTTCAAAACATTCGATGCAACTTAAATCCAAGTCTTTGAATAACCGATCTAAGCCAGACTCAAAGTGTGTGTGCGCAAAGGTTCTTTTACAGCTTGATTCCTAAGGTAAGCTAACTCGATGATTTCGTTTCAAAAATCAGGATCGATGGGTCAAACCAACCTAGATGTCTCAGTTATGCCTGCAGTTGCTTTTCTGTGTGGTATGGTTTTCTTTCTCTTTTGTCTTTTTTTTTTTTAAACTTCTTTTTTTTCTTTTCTTTTCTTTTTCTTTCTTTTTTTTTCTTTCTCTTTTTTCAACACACCTACCCTTTAAGGTAGCATTTCTCCTCATGGTGGTCCTAATACTCGCCCATGGGTAGCTTCACACTTATCGGTTATAGGTGGTTCAAAATTTTTCCTTAGAGACTTTTCTTTTATTTTCAACCATACCACACATCATAACATAAGCAAATCAAGATAGACATCTAAGCAAACGGTCATTCACCGACCCACAATTTCTTCGACTAGTCACTTTGCTAACTACTCAGGTTTTCACCGCTAAGAACCTATAGTGAAGTGCTTACGAGTCTAGCATAGATCAATAATTCAAAGCATCAGATAAAAGCACATCAAGAGTTTATTGTTTCTAAGATTTCATCTTAAAGAAAACGATTTCATCATCGGACTTACGTTTAACTATTAAGGACTAAACTACCCTTTTTTTTCTTTTCTTTTTCTCTCTTTTTTTTTTCTTTTTTTTTTCTCTTTTTTTTTTCTTCTTTTTTTTTCTTTTTCTTTTCTCTCTTTTTTTTCCTTTTTTTTTTTTCTTTTTTTTTCTTTTTTTTTTCATCTCTAACCCAACGGATATCTATGATGGCTTTTAAGACACGGGGTTAACATGATGCGTGTATGCATGAGATGCGTGAGATAAGTGCAATGTATGTAATATATAAGCCCATTTAAGAATTTTAACACTAGTTGGCCCATTATCATTTTAAAGTATTCAATCATACTATTGCGCGGTGCAAACTTGTCCCAGTTGAAAAGGCCCAACAGGTTTACACTTTGCGATGACATGGCTAAACAACTTCAAATGATAAGAGGCCCAAACATAAAATGGCCCACCGATATTTTAGAAGCCTTTGGCCCAACTGTCGAAGGACACGAACTCGTCCCAGTATAAATGGCCCAACAAGTTCACATCTTTTGACAAAAGGTCCAACTGGATCCAAATGACGACAGTCCAAAATATCAACATAAAAAATAATTTCTACTAGTTCTACGACTAAGGTTCACATGTGGGTTTACGGGAGTGCGGACAAAGGCTCTCGCTGACAAAGGCTCTCGTTGACAATGCCTTTATCTAAACCCCTTCAACCCACTATAGAAACGATCAACTAATGCACAAATTATACACATCACAAGACATGATTTCGGGGCCGATTCTCTATCCCTAGTGGAGTCGCTAGACTGTAGGACACAGAACTTGACGACGCTGTTCTAGACTCACGGCCTAGTTGGGAGTACGAAATAACATGGAGTCGCCACCCGGTGTGAACCGGGACAAAGATTTAAGGCTGCACTCACCCCTCGCAAGGGAAGACCTCAAACCGTTGGGTTCGGAATGGTCCCTTACTTATGTCACTTGTGATGATATGATTTGTGCAATAAACTAACCGAATCTACTCAACATTCATGCTCAATGGTAATCTACGCCTAAGTCTGCATGCATAATAATAACAATGAGAACCTATATCTAAGTTCGCATACTTCAAAGTAAGTTGCCATAGCGGCAAACACGCAATAACATACAATCATCACACAAGCATGCTCAATTATCTAATGCAGAAAATAAATAAGAATCTAAGCATAAATATAAATTAAATCCCTAATGTGAAAACAACCTAATCATGCATAAAGAAATAACTTTCTATCGACTAAATCATGCTTAAGATAAATAACATGCTAACAACCTAATCATGCTTTAATAACCAATAAATAACCTACGAACTACAACATGCTCAAACACAAGTTTGGATGAGATGAAATACATGTCTCTTTAGTGGTACGTGGCGTTGTATCCCGAGTGCAAACCGCACTACCGTCCATTCGGATTCGGCTACGGAATTTACGTCCGGGTTTCCATCCTATATACCACAAAATGGAACACATATTCCGCTCATCCAACAATCACATCATGCCTCAAACGACTCTCATGCGATAATATTTCTAAAATAAATAAAATAAACGAAAGTTAATAAATAAAAGGGTGCCCTCAGCTCTAACCTCTTTTGTCGTCTAAAGAAAGAGCGTTACACGTCCGTTGGAAGGGTGAATGATCCGTAACTCTTTTGGTTCACTAATCCAATGCTTTTCCTCGTTGTTTCGCTGCTGGGCTGCTATTTTCACTCCATTTCAATGTTGTTTTTGTTGTATTTTCTGGTCACTTTGTTTTGGTAATTAGGGGACTGTTTTGTCGATTTTTTGAGGGCTAAAGGGCTGTTGTTTTGATGATTTTTCAGGTGGGTTTTTGTGCAGTATTTTAGAGCAGCTTTGGGGTGATTTCTGGACTGTTTTAGGGGGTCAAAGTTGCGTGAAAACTGGGCAGTGGCTGGAGGCTATTCTCGACAGTGAAGGGACTGTGCAGTGGGCAGTTTGGGCGCCGACTACTGGCAGGTTTGGGGTTGCGTTTTGGGGTGAGTTTGTGGAGGATTTTGGGGCTGTGAAGGGCTTGTGTGGTCATGGGACTGGTCTACGTTGAAGGCAGTGGGCTGGTCTACGTTGAAGGCAGTGGGCTATACGTGAAGTGTTTGAGGGGCTTATGTGTGGGGACGTGGCATTTGAAGGTGGGTTAGTGCGTGAGCGTGTGTGCTGTGTGAGGGTTAGTGCGTGAGCGTGTTCTTGGTAGCTGAGTGAGGGATGAGAGCGTTCTAGGCGTTTTCTTTGTTTGATATTTTGGTAATGTGGTTTCTATAATTAGTCCCAAAGAAAGAATAAGCCATAGAAATACATATTTATACATGCAAAGCTTGAAGCATGGCGGAATCATACTTACTAAGATTGTGACGAAAATGATGAAGAGGAAATCCTTGAGTCTTCAAGGTGGAAGTTTCGGCCAAGAGCAAGAGTGAAAGAAGCTTCAAGTCTTCTTGTATTCCAAGCTCCAAGGTTGTTTCCCTATCACCTCCTTTGATCCCTTATTGTGCTAGCAAAAATTGGAGAAGATGAAAACAATTTTCTGCCATTGTGTGAAGCTCACGGCGTGAGCAAGGAGAATGAGAGGAGAGAGAAACTTTTCTGTTTTTCTCTACTTGGTTTCTAAAACCGTGAATCATGAAGAGATTAACAATTACCAAAAATATTTTGGTAAATCAAAAAACAACTCTTCAAAAACCGTGTGAGAAAGAAAAAGAAAAGTAATGATGAGATATCATTTACCAAAAATGAATTTTGATTTAAAAAACCCTTCAAAAACCGTGAAATGAAAGGTTTTTCCCTCCAAAAATTCATTAAAATGGCATCACTTACTTGCATTGAGAATAGAGACAATATCATCCCATAAAGGTGTCTAGATACATCTATCAACTAGTCGTGTCAAGTAATGAGATTTCGCAATGTGATTTGCGGATCCCACTCGTTTCAAAATACGAATTGTCCGCAAACGCTTCGGGCTCGGTTTCGCTAATTCCGAATTAACATATTTCCCTCGCGACGTGAATTAAATAATTACGCCTAGCGAAATTACTATTCACATCGCTAACGAATTAATTCTAAATTAATTCGTTGCCCGAATTAAAATCTGATTTTAATTCCGCGTCGAAATCTAATTTCGTTTAATAATATATCGAATATATTATTTTATCGATAATTCCAAATTAATCGTTCTCTCTCTCCTAATAAGGCATTTTATCCACGATAAAGTTTCTCCGTAATTAATCCAAGATTAATAAAGTCCGAATCAAACATCATAGGTGAATCTTCAGGAAGCGACCCAAGAGATCTCCAGATATATTGGGCATGTAAATACGGTCGTCGGATAATCCAAACACGTACGTACCTCGTACTACGTTTTTACCGATTTACAAGACAAGGTTGGCTTCTAGCAAAGCGCCATGCCTACCCAATTCTCCAGAAATATTCTTATTGGAATATTAGATCTTTATCAAGCGTAGTATACCGTAGTATCACGTACATCGATCCAGTATCGGACGATCACATGTTAGGCCTGGGGCTGGAAATGTGTTGCCCCGTACGAAACATATATCGGACATCAAACAACTAGTCTCTTTAAATCGGACAATCCTGACCTGGTATATTGTCCCGACGGTTGCAACCTTTTATAGAGTACTAGTTCTGTATCCTGCGTGATCATCATCTCCATATGTCTGAAGTGATACTTCCATCTTGACATCACATCCAGTACACTACGATTCTCGATAAAACAGAAGAGGCGTACACAGAACCGGTTAAAGCCCGAACCACCACACAACCAAAGTTTACCGATTGTCGCAAGTACTAGCGATGCAAGTCTCAGGTTAAGACCATATACACCTACCTGATGCGGCCTCCCATAGACACGCATGCATACTACCAATGGGATTCGCGGGGTCTGTCCAGAGCGAAGCTGTTTTCCGTACCATCGGCAAAACACAACCTCCTATCGCACTTGCATAAGTATCCAATACTTAAATATATGAGAACTATGCCGTTGTGCCATCCAACTCGCACAAGTGCAATACTAGTCTAGTCCGCATTATCGATGTCGATCTCGATAATACTCCGAATAGGGATATTTATGATTAACCTTTTATATTGATATTGTCATATCATCTCAATACGGAACTAATCATATGGACTTTTGCCATTAATATATCAA
>SKCR01002317.1:0-27614 GCA_019454045.1 Zanthoxylum bungeanum | reverse complement strand
ATTTAATCAAAGGCATTGCTAGGGCTAGGTGATGGTTTGGTGTCTTCCTTCATTCACTACCTTTTTATAAGGAAAAGCTGTGAAGGCACCTAGATAATCATTTTCCTAGGGGGTGGTTGGTGTCTTCCTTCATTCACTACCTTTTTATAAGGAAAAGTTGTGAAGGCATCTAAATAATCATCTCATGTGATAGACAATTTGGAGGACTCGTTGTTTATTCCTGTCATCAAGCGATAAGAGCCTAAGGGGCTAGGGTACTTAAGAGAGCCTCGCTCCACCTTCCCTCTGGGGAATCTACAACGGGAAGTCCATTTGACAGTTAGTCATATACCTTAACTTATTGACATATAAGGTGCACCCACTTTTGGTCATTTGAACCCTTGAGTGGGGAGTCCTAGTTGTGGGTAATCCTTTGTCAATAAGGGTCTTTGTTTACATTCAAAAACCTACACATAAACCGTAGTTTTATGACTCTTAGAAATTATTTACTATTGCTTGTGTTTTGGACCATTATCATTATCATTCGATTCAGTTGGACTGATTGTCAATAAATGTGAACTTGTTGGGCCATTTAAACAGGGACAAGTTCATGTCCTTTGACCATTGGGCCAAAAGCTTCTAAAATGTCAATGGGCCATTCTGTGTTTGGGCTTCTTATTATTTGGAGTTATTTAGTTATATTATTGCAAAATGTAAACTTGTTGGGCCTTTTCAACTGGGACAAGTTTGCACTGCGCAATAGTATGATTGAATACTTTGAAATGATAATAAGCTGATTTGTATAGGTATTGCACACATCTTATACACCTCACGCATATATGCATCATGCTAACCCTTATGTTTCCAAAGCCATCATAGATACATGTTGGGTTAGGAAAGGGAAAAGACTCACCAAGAAGCCAGTAGCAAGAATGAGTGAATCTGTCAACGAGGGATCCCGAATGGATCAGATTGAGGCAAATCTCACCAGAATGACAGAACAGTTGCAAGCACTTACTGCTGCCATGTCAAATATGGTTGCACCTCGGGCTGGGGAAGTTCTGAGAATGAGAGGCGTGAAGAGCCTCAGAACAGGGTAAATGATGATGCTCTAATATTTGATGATGATATGGCCGAGTATGCTGCTGGAAGATGGCTGGGAATCAGGCAGAAATACAGAAACTCCGTGACCAGATGGAGTCTGTTACCCGTAAACTGAAGGGGAACATGAAGACTTGTTGGATTATGATTCCATGACCTTTGAGGAACAGTTGCCTGCTCAGTTCAAGATGCCGGATATGGCCAAGTTTAATGGAAATGGGGATCTGAGGGTCCATCTCCGCCAGTACGTTTCAGTCATGAGTTCAGCGGGTTTTTCGAAGCGTCAGGTGCAGAAAATGTTTGGCATATCACTTGAGGGAGCTCCTGTTGTATGGTACCACAGTCTTGAGAAGAAAGTGAAGGAAGACTGGAGGGAGTTAGCTGATGCCTTCCTGAAGCAATATGTTACTGATCTAGAGATTGATCTGTCACTTCGGGATCTGGAAAATATTAAGCAGAAGCCGGAGGAGAGCTTCAAAGACTATGTGGATCGCTAGAGAAGCCAGCTTCTAAAAATGCAAACTCGGCCCTCGGAGAAGGACCAAATCAAGATGATCATCAAGGGTACCAAGCCCTCCATCTATGGCAAGTTGAGAAGGATGACCTCCATGATCACAGATTTTCGACAGTTGAGGGAAACTGTCATGGACATTGAAGAAGAGGAAGCTGAGAATAAGAAGTTCTATGGCCAGAATAAAAGAACTTTTGGAGGACACTCTGAGACCAAACCCGCTACTTCCGAGGTTGCCGCCATCAGGAATCGGTATTTCTCTAACTTGGGAAAGCCTTTGTCAAAAGTGTTTGAAAAGTTGAAGGGGCAAGGACTCTTGAAACCCTTAGAAGGCAAACCACTTCCAAATCCTCCACCGCCACACTTAAACGTGAACCTTTATTTTACTTTCCACCAGCAACATGGCCATGATACCAACAATTGCACCCGCCTCAGGCATGATATCCAGGACCTCATAGATTCCCACAAAATACCTGACCCAGAAAAAGAACAACCCACACACACAAAACCCTCTGCCAAACTACCACTCTATTCCACCACCCACCTATATGATTAACTCCGGCCTACCCGAAAGCTTCATCCTCCAATATTTCAACCACTCAACCTCCTTCATAGGGATAGGGGACAACAATGGCGAAGAACTCTAGGCCAAGGAAGAAGGCAATGCTGCAAATGATGAAGTTGTTCCTCATAGTTTATTTGATCCTGATCTTTCATGTAGACACTGATTTAGTCTACCTGTTTGAACTATTTTCCTGAATGATAATAAAGACGTTCATTTCATTTAATCTCTTGTGCAATATGAGTATGTTTGACCTTGGGTACTACGATACTCAGCAATGTTTAGAACATGGAGAATCTTCAGAAGAAGCAAGCAAAAAGATGAGATAGCCATTCAGAAACTGGGAATAGAACAGTGAGACTGTTAGACTTAGAAAAGAATGAGTTCACCGAGCCAATCAATGTTGACAGAATGAAGCTGTGTTTTGTCTGAGGGAGAGAAGACTGGATAGTCACCTGTAGAAGACCTAACCCAATGAGATAGGAAGTTCATTCATGCATACACGTAACAAAATTGCATCTTGTATTCTGTGCTTTGTTTTTGTTTCATATTCACAGGTTTGGAAGAAGGAAGAAGAAAGCAACGAGGGTAAGCCAATCACAAATCTTGAAAGCACTGTATTGGATTCGGGTAGTAATCCTCGAGTCGAGGCCCACGCTGGTATCAGAATTGAGAATGAATCTGAGGGTTGAGACCCATTTGAGTTTCGGGAATGGATCACAGGGGGCGAGGCCCACAGTATTGGCGGTGAAAATGAAGAATTCCTTAGCAGCAATACAGTTTCAGGAATGAATCAATTTAGGGGAGGAATCCCAGAGTTGAGGCCCTAATGAGTTTGAGTTTCGGGAATAGATCCCAGGAGGCGAGGCCCACATTTTTAGCAGCAGAAGGAAGAATTCCTTGAGTGAGAAAAAAAAGAAAAGAAAGAAAGAAAAAAAAAAGAAAAAAAAAGGAAAAAAAAGAGAAAGAAATCCTTGATAGTTTAGCATATGTCCGGTGATGATATTGTATGCTGTAGGGAGAAGCCTTAGAAACGAGAAGTACGAGACACGCTCTTATCCGGTATTCTGAATGGACTGACCTTAGCTAGACTCATGAAGCACTTGATAAAGGTATCTCAACGGTAGAAGCCTGAGCGGTTGACAAGATGACTAGTCGAAGAGATAGTTGATCGGTGAATGACCGTTTGCCTGGATGTCCATCCTGGATTGCTTATGCTACGATACATGATATGGTTAGAAAGAATGAAAGAAAAGTCTCTGCAATGAAAAAAAAAAAGAAAAAAGAAAAGAAAATAGACCGTCTATAATCGATAAGCGTGAAGCTACCCATGGGCGAGTATTAGGACCATTATGAGGAGAAATGCTACCTTAAAGGTAGGTGTGTCAAAGACAGAAAAAGAAAAAGAAAAGAAAAGAAAAAAGAAAAAGAAAAGAAAAGAAAGAAGAAAAAGAAAATTCAAAGAGATAAGTAGAAGACCATATCATGTCGAGTATGCTGCAGTAATCACAGAATATGATCAAGACATCTAGGTTGGTTAGACCCACTGATCTAATTCTCTGAGACGAAATCATCAAGTTGGCTTACTTAGGAACAAGCTGTGAAAGAGCCTTGGCACACACGCACTAGGAGTCTAGTTTAGATCACCTATTCAGACCATCAGAGTTGAGTATATCGAGTACTTTGAAGATTATCTGGTTTTGACGTGAAGCATCTATTGAGGACAATATGTTGAAATGAACCATTACAGTATCAGTTAATCTTGCCAGTTACGGCAATCTGGGGGTGAGGCCCACATCATTATCATTATCAGTCTTGCCGGGTATAGTACTCTGGGGGCGAGGCCCACACCGACATCAGCATCAGTTCAGCCGAGAATGGTAATCCGAGAATGGATCAGAGTTCGGGAATGAACAAGCCGAGAATGGTAATCCAAGAATGGATCAGAGTTCGAGAATGAACAAGCCGAGAATGGTAATCCAAGAATGGATCAGAGTTCGAGAATGAACAAGCCGAGAATGGTAATCCAAGAATGGATCAGAGTTCGAGAATGAACAAGCCGAGAATGGTAATCCAAGAATGGATCAGAGTTCGAGAATGAACAAGCCGAGAATGGTAATCCAAGAATGGATCAGAGTTCGAGAATGAACAAGCCGAGAATGGTAATCTGAGAATGGATCAGAGTTCGAGAATGAACAAGCCGAGAATGGTAATCCAAGAATGGATCAGAGTTCGATAATGAACAAGCCGAGAATGGTTCAGAGTTCGAGAATGAACAAACCGAGAATGGTAATCCGAGAATGGATCAGAGTTCGAGAATGAACAAGCCAAGAATGGTAATCCGAGAATAGAAAAAATTTCAAGAATGAACGAGAATGGCAATCTGAGAATGACAATCCGAGAATGGAGCAAAGTTCGAGAATGAACAAACATAGAATAGCAATCCAAGAATGGAATAGGGTTCAAGAATGAACAGTTTGAGAATAGAGCAAAATCCGAGAATGGACCACAGTTCGAGAATGCACAAGTCGAGAATGACAAGTCCGAGAATGGAACAAAGTTCAAGAATAAATGAAGAATGGCAATTCGAAAATGGCACTCTGAGAGTGGAGCACAGTTCGAGAATACGCAATCCGAGAATGGAACCGATTTTGAAAATGAATAGAGAATGAGCAATCCAAGAATTGTACTCCGAGAATGGAACACGGTTCGGAAATGGACCACCTTACAGTGATGGTTCGAGAATGGACCACCATTATCATCAGTTTTGGGGATACGTCCCAGGGTCGAGGCCCACATCAACTCAACACAGCAGGTGAACCAGGTGACAGTTGGCGAGCCAGGTAAGTAAAAATGCATTGCACGAACTTTGATAGGATTGTCATTGGCACACACTGAACAAATCCCATCAAAGTGGGGGCGACTGTAGGCATTGCATTTTTGAATACCGAACCCGATGAGGAGTCTTATAAGGAGGCACCGCCTTTTAGTCGTGGAGTTCGCGGAAAGCAGTCGAAGGAAAGGTTAATTCAAGAGATAATACATTTTGGAATTAATTGCTGAGTTCGCTCAAAGTTTGCTTGCTAAAAGTTCGTTTCAAAGCGTGTCTACAACCCGAAAATCACCGCAAACCCTTCCAAGCCCACCTAACACACCCACCAATCCGCATCCAAAGCCCATTAAACCAAAACCAACCAAACACCAAATTTCACCCTCCTTGCACTATTCCAATATGATTTACCCTCTACCAATTCACTTTAACCTTTGACCTCACCTTTTACCTTGGTATCAATTTTCCAAATCATTTATTAAACCAACCCTACACCATTTAATAGCCTCCCTCACCAAGTCAAGCATCTCCCCCACACCATTAACTCCCTACACCCACGCCCATCACCTCCCACCTCCCTTTAATTCATTTTCAAATCACCTTTGTATATTGTCAAGAAAGCTACATAATTATACATTACTTTTCAATAAAGTTTTGTATCAAATTAATTACTCTTGGCCTACCTATTTAATACTCACTTTAGTTGCCTATATAAACCCTCATTTTCTGCCTTGAAAGACCTAGCATACATTAACAAAGACACTTAAGCATTTGGAAGATCCAAAACAGCTCCTTGCTCTCACTCCATTCGCGCCCAAAGACCTCTCCCCTCACTGCCCTCAAGCCAGCGCCATATGCTTCTATTCTGCCTCTCATCTCCACGCCCTTCATTACTTCCATTCAGCCCTAGTGTTCAAGCTCTTCACTACCTCAAGTCAGTCCCTTATTCAGCTACATTGATCAAGCACACATTCCCCCATTCACTACCGTACATTCACGCCTAAAGCTTCTCCATCACAGCCCCATAATCACGCACCCACTGCCTCTATTTCCACTGCAGTTCACGCACAAAGAGCCTTCAGTTCAGCCCCTCAACTTGCGCCTAAATCACCTCCATTTTCCTCCTCAAACCAGTACACAAGTTCCCTCATCCAACCCTCATCATTCACGCCCAAACAACAGCTCATTACACTCAAAACAGTGACCAAATTCACCAAAACAGTGAGCAAAACACTGAACTCGAAATCCTTTGAGGAACCAAGCAAACGGCCATCCAATACCCCTCCAAATCCACCAAAATAACCTTAAATACATCACTAACCAGTGAGCAAAGTACGAAGACCTGAAACGCAGCAAAGTGAACTCAAAACAGCGAGCAAAGTGGCAAAACAGTGAGCAAAGCACCAAAACAGCGAACCGGTGTGATCGTGGTGATTTAGCCTTTCCGACGGTCGTGTAACGTGTCTCCGAGCAATGACAAGAAAAGGTTAGACCTGAGGGTTTATATTACAGAATTTTCTCACATAAAATAATGGTTTAAAAATGTATTTTATGGTATTTTAGCATGAGTAGTTAACTTGGCATGTTGTTGGAATTGGCTCACATGAAATAATGGCTTAAAAAAATGTATTTTATGTGTTCAATTAGTTTAGTATGTTGTATTAAATTTATTTACATGAAATAATGATTTAGGAAACATATTTTTATGTGTTTAGTATGAATGATTAGTTTGACATGTCGTTTAGGATTAATTCACATGAAATAATGACTTAGAATGGTTATTTGAGCATGTTATTTAGAACTAGTTCACGTGAAATAATGAATTGGTGTATGATGTGATTTTGGTGAATGAAATATGTGTCTTTCTTGTGGTATATTGGATGGAAACCCGAACATAAATTCCATAGCCGAATCCGAATGGACGGTATTATTGTTTTGCACTCGGGATACAATGCCCCGTACACAACCCCGTACCACTTGAAGGATTCATGTATTTCATTTCATCCAACTTGTATTTGAGCATGATTAGGCCATTATAATGTTGTTTTTTTTATTTCTATCGCATGTTTTAGTTATTTACCTTTTATATGAGGAATTTAAGTTAAGGTATGTTTAGATTACTATGTATGTAGCATGTTTGATGTGTGATGCCGAATGTTTGCCGTTATGAAAAGTTTACTGTTGAAGCATGCAAACCTATAATTTAGACTACTTTGACCAACATGTATGTTGAGTAGACTTGGTTAATATTGCACAAATCCATTCATTACAAACGACATAAGTAAGGGACCATTCCGAACCCAACGGTTGAGGTCTTCCCTTGCGAGGGGTGAGTGCGGCCTTAAATCATTTTCCCAGTTCACATTGGGTGGCGACTCCATTACTCTCCGGTTTAGTCCCTTGTGGGCTACTCCGTACTCGCAACCGAGCCACGAGCCCGGAACAGCATGCGTCGCCTAGTTTCTGTGTCCTACAGTCAAAAAATTAAAGAAAGTCGCAAAACCTGATATGACTCAATAAATTTCAATAGTTATAAATCCTGATTTTAATTGATTTGACCAATGGGCACCTGTATATAGAGAGAGCATTTATGCTAACATTGTTACTCAACTATAATTGAGAAAGTATAAAGAGAGCTTAATTTCATATCCTATATGGGATAAGAGACTTTCGTTTTAATTTTATATTTTCCTAGGTATACTTTGAGAAACAATTCTTATCCACCAAACACCGTTTTGAGCATATAAATATAAATTTCAATGCACTTACAGTGGAGAATTCAAATCACTCATCATGATCTTAACTTTTAAAAAATAGGACTCCTAAAAAATTAAACCACCGAATATGAAGAAGTCAATTTTTTTTTTTTTGTGAAATAAACCTAAATAAAAGAAGATAAATCTGACAAATCTTGACTCTTGAGAAGTTTCTATAACATCTAATGAACCTAACGACTCGTAAGATACCAGAGCCTGACGACTGTTACGATTCGGAGGCATAATACTTGATATAAATCATGTTCGAGCAAGTATGTCCTCATAAAATGGCATTTGGGACATTCGGAAGATTCCTTGAAATTTTGACGCGGAACTTAGTTTACGTTCCACCTCGAACAACTTTTAGTAATCAGGCCGTAACGTTTTCATACGATCTCTGATTTTTATGAATATTATATCTTCGGAAAGCTTAGACCAAGAGCTACGACTTTCACGTTGGATAATTTTCCAAATTCGAATAAAGATTAGTCAAAAATCATAAATTCCAGGACTACTACAGTAATTTCGGAATTAGTCTAGAAAAATGATGAGGTGGCACAATCATGACCACTCATTCCATCATAAAATCAGCCCCTCTTTATCTATAAAAAGAATACTATTCACTCATCTTCTTTGAAGCAAAAAAAAACGTGGATTTTGATTTCTAAATGAGCAAAAATTTTCTTCATTCTCATAGAAGATAATTTATGAAGGGGATGAGTTCTTGAGATCATTTTGGTCAAGTAAGCTTCTAAATCCCTTTCCTTTCTTTATTTATCAGTTTTGGACAAGAAAATTAGAGCCCCAATTCGCACCTTAGAAACCCTAGAAGTTAGGATTGCTTAATTGACTTTGATTAAGTTGTTTACAAGTATTTTGTGAGTAGTATGATAGTGTAAACATGTAATGAGGTTCACATGTTAATGAATATGTTGATGAAATTATGTTTTGTGAATTGATGATTCTTGATGATGGTTTATGTTGGATTGATGAGATGAAAGGATTTTTGTTATTGCTGTGTTTGAATTTATGGGAACTATGGCTGAATTAAGTGGATTAAATAGAGCAATGAGTTTGTGAGAATAAGCAGTGATTTCAATTCCAGTGCAATCTGGACAGATTCTCATACATTGTTTATAACTTGCGTTTTAGGTCTCCAATCGATACACCATAAAATTATACCAAAACTAGACTCAATAAGGATTAAACTATTAAAATTTCAGAATTTTTCGATATTGGATGAATTTATGAAAAATTACGAAATTGGGCTGCCAGTTTTAGGATCTGATTCTGTTAAATTCTGAACAACACCTAGATAATCGGTTATAACTCGAGTTTTAGGAAACAAAATTAAGATCCTTAAAAACTTACTTAAACTAGACACATAAGAGAATAAAATATCCAAAAATCAGTATTTTTGGACGTAAGATGAGACCGGACCGGACCGAATTTTTAAAGTCGGGCTATCTGCTACCCCTGTGCCCAGTTTTTCCAGTTGCGTAGCCCCTGAACTTCAGTCCATAACATGAGTTCTAGGAATCAAAATCTTGATCCGTAGAAGCCAAAATAAAATAGACACATAAACAAGTTTTATATTAAAATTTCAACCCAAAATTCAACCACGATTAAACACACCGAAAATTCAAAGTCAGTGTTGGTGCACTGAAATTTCTGGAAAGAAGGCAGAATATGGAGTTTTGTGAAGTATCTTGTGAGATCCTCAAACGAGCGTAGTAAAAATTATTAGCCATCCTAAAATGTTAGTAACATAGCGCGGATGAGTTATCATGAATGATGAATAAATTTTATTAAGTAAGGATATAAATTCGTAACCTTGATACTAACGAATTTTGCTAATTCTAGATTATCATCAGGAGATGCGGTTCCGCCACTATCGCAAGGCGTCACCAGTAAGTTCCAAATCAGTGTGTGGACATTTTTCTCCTAAATTGACTTTTATGTTGTTATTTTTCGTTTCACACTTATATTTTTATGCTATAGTGCGTTAGATGATTTTCATTACATTTATTTTCATGCAAAGTTACGATTGAGAACAGAAATGTTTTCAGATATTGATTTTATGGTTTTTCGAGGCATGAGGGAAAAACCCACCTCAGCACTTACTTATGGAATTGGCATATAACACATGTGCACATGAAGAGGACTGGGGGGACGGCGATAGGTAACGTCCCCATATCCTAGTTCAGGACTAGGGATGACATATGCTCCTAGATCCTAGTTTCAGAGCTCGGAGGGTAGCATAGATCTGCACCCCCAGTTCTGGTTTAGTGGCTTGGGGGACGGGGATACGAAACTCCCCAAGACTACCAGTTTCAGGGACAGTAGTGGCATGCTTTGGGGGACGACGATACGTAACGCCCCAAAGTCATGGATTTGCACTCCTGGCTCTAGTTAGGCGTATGAGGGATGGCGATACGTAACAAAAATGCGATAGGAGGTTATGTTTACCGATGGTACGGAAACAGCTTCGCTCTGGATAGACCCTGCAGAATCACATTGGTAGTATGACTATGTGTCTTTGGGAATCCGCATCAGGGTAGGTGTATTTGGTCTTAACCTGAGACTTACATCGCTAGTACTTGCGACAATCAATACGCTTTGGTTTTGGTCGTCCAGGACTTTAATAGGTTCTGTGTACGCCTCTTCTGGGTTTATTGAGAATCGTAGTGTATTGGGTGTGATGTCAAAACGGAAGTATCACTTCAGTTATATGGGGATGATGATCACGTAGGGATACAGAACTAGTACTCTAATTTGTTGCAACCATCGGGATAATATGCTTCGTACGGGGCAGACACTATTCCAGTTCCAGGCCTTGCATGTGACATCCGATACTGGATCAAAAGATGCAATACTACGTATACTACGCCTGACATAGATTATATATTCCTTTAAGAATATTTCTGGAGAATTGGGTAGGCACAGTGCTTTGCTAGAAGCCAACCACGTCTTGTAAATCGGTAAAAACGTAGTATGAGGTACGTACGTGTTTGGATAGTTCGACGACCGGATTTAATGCCAATATATCTAGGGATGGTCCCTTTTGGAAGATTTTTGTAACATCCCGGGTAATTTTAGTGTAATGCCGTAAGATATATTTTCGCGTGTGGGGTCGTGTCCGAACGCGAGTGCAATTATTATTGAATATGAGAATTTTTCTTTAAGAAATTAATTATAAGATAATTAAAAACTAAATTGAGGGATTGAATTGATAATTACCACATTAATAACAATGAAACAAGATATTTCTAGACTCACACACGTGTAAGATATATATTCATACATATTCATCACACACACGCGCTTAATATATACACACACACACAATTCATTCACGCACATAGGGATGGCAGGTAGACCCGGACCCGGCCCGGGTCCGCATGGACCCGGAAGATCCGGGTCCGGTTAGACCCGGATCCGCTTAAAAAAATTGCGGATCCGGGTCTTATTTGCATGGACCCGCATCTTTCCGGGTCCGGATGCGGGTCCGGATGAATCCGGACCCGGTTACCCAGGACCCGGGAAAAAAAAAAAAAAAAAAAAAAAACTGGATTACTCATAAAAGCTGTGTGGCTTTTGAGTGTGTGCTGTGTGGCTTTTAGGGAGGCAGCAATGTGAGTTGTGAAGGCTTTATTTGGTGGCTTTATTTGTTATGTGTTCGTGAGAAGAGGCTGTGAGTTGTGAAGGCTGTGTGAGTGTCTTATGTGCATGGCTTTGAGGTTTATCGTCTCTTGCGTTTGTGTTTTAGTCATTTAGGGTAAAAAAAAAAAAAAAAAAAAAAACTGCCAGTGCGGATCTCGGGTCCGGATCCGGGTATACCCGGGCCCATTCCGGGTCTACCCGGGTCCGGACCCGGAAACATTTAACCGGGTCCATATCCGGACCGGGTCCATGAAGCGACGGATCCGGACCCGGATCCTTAAGGATCCGGGTCCGGATCCGGAATTTGCCATCCCTACACGCACATAGAGAAAACACACAGAGTTTACACCAACAGAACCCACGCACACAGAGAGAAAGAAGAAGGGAGCAGAGACGAAGGAAAGGGTGCAGGCCGAAAAGAAAAGAAAAAGAAGAGGGACAGAGCAGATTAATAGAGAAAGGGGAAACTGTGAGTAGGGGAGTAGCAGAAACAGTGAGTGCCGAGAAGGGGGGAGAGAGAGAGAGAGGTGGAAGATACCGAGAGAATAAGCAAGACCGAGAGAAAGCAGAGGAAGAAGAAAGATGAGGGGGTTCAAAACTGAAATTCTGGTTTTGATCTTAGAAGCAATGGTAAGTATACTATGCTATCATTTCTTTGAAAATTGATTGATTTAATAAATTGGGTTTGAGATGAAAATTCGAAATTGGGTAGAAGATATGTAGGAAAGAGGATAGTTGCTTATAAAGTGTTTGTAGAAATACCCCAATGACTTAAAATATTTATTTAGGTTAAAAAGAACACTTAATGGCATGTATTTAGGAGCTTGAAAATGAAAGAAATGGGTTTGGAGTGAAACTAGTTTGTTTGGGAAAATTTTAAAAGTTATAGCGACGTTTTGCCGCAAACCAGTCCACCCGGATGGTACGTATTCTAGCGGCTGTAACTGGAGTTTGGAGTGTCTGTTTTATGAACCATTAATTTTTAAGTAAACTAGACACATAAGAAAATCTCATACTCAAAAATCAGAATATTTGGACTTAAAATGACATAGCGGAAAAATTTAGAAGTTGGAGTTAGAGAAGGGGCGAACTGGTGCAGTTTTCTGCTGCGTAAAGTGTGAAAATTATGTGTTACATAAATATTTTTTCTGTGATATGTAGCTACTGGAAAATACGGATGAAGGTGTTTATCATGATAAAATGTATTAGTTTGAGCATGAATTTATGATCTTACGTATGATGCATGCAAAGTATACTAAGGATAGTATATACATTTGGAACATAAGATAGTTAAAGGTGGAAATAAGTAAAGAGCAGTATACATATTTTACTAATTTATAGGTATGCACAAACACATGCATGTAAGTGAATATCAATATAAGATAAGCATATAAGAAAGCATGGCTAGGGTAAGTGATGGCATAAGGAAATAATATGCATATATGTGTGTCATCATTTTCAAGAATTGAATTAAATGGTTTTGGAATTCAAAAGGTTTTAAAGAAAAGTTTCAAATGCTTTTGAAAGAAATGTTTTCAGAAAATATTTTTATATAATTCTGAGATTCAAAGTATGGTTTTATGTTTTTTGGGGCATGAGGGAAAAAACTCACCCCAGTATGTAACTTGAGATTCAGTTGGAATTGACGGATAACATATGGATTCGGGATTTGGGATTTGACCCATCCCAGTTGTACACTAATTGGAATTGACGGATTTGACACATGTACACATGTGGAGGACTGGGGGGACGCTCCTAGATCCTCAGCGCTCAGATGGTACATTCCTGGGCGGAGATGCGCCTTCGGGCGGAGATGCGCCTTCAGGCGGAGATGCGCCTTCGGGCGGAGATGCGCTTCAGGCGGAGATGCGCCTACGGGCGGAGATTTGGTTTTTAGAAAAAAGGATTTCAGATTTCAGAGATCAGTTTTTCAGAAAAGGAGTTTTGAGATTTCAGATTTTCAGAAAACAGTTTTCTAGGATACAGATTTCAGTCTACAAATACAGTTTTCAAAGAGATTTTCTGGAAAGAAAAAGTAAAAATAGAGTTTCAGCAAAAAGTTTTCAGAAATGATTTTTCAGAAAAGAATATTTCAGACAGGTTTTATAAAGAGTTTCAATAAATAGTTTTTAGAAAACAGTTTCTCAAAAAGGTTTTCAGAAAATATTTTACAAAAAACATGGCATAATAAAGTAAAACATAATTCATAAGTTATACATAAAGATCATATATTCTGGATATCATCTGGAGAGCATGTAATTGACATTAAAGCATAATGGCATGTATATATAATTAATACTTGTGTGTGTGGTGTATGCACAGTGCATTGATAATAATATAAGTATGTATTACGTAGAATAAGTCTTACAGAATCATGACATATTTAAGTAGAGCTTAATTTACAAATCGAGGATATAAATTTATATTTAGCTCATTTGAGTTATATATATATAACTTATACTAATGCATGATAGCATTGTTTTGTTTGTATGCATAAGAAGGGATATTGGCATAAGTGTATTAACACGAGAGAAAATTTTGTGGATGATAGTTTATGACGAATGATTCCGTATACAAGTATGATATTATTGAGTTGGAAATAGTAATCTGTAAATATATGTAATTGTATCGTTAAAGTTTAATAAATTCGAACTTGGGACTATGAAGTTGTAGATGTAAAGGTATATTAGATTGTAAATGTTATGATAGGGCGATAATCTGTTTATGTAGGTGGACTTATTTATTTTCGTGCGAAGTATATTAGTGATAGAATTAATATATGCAATATAAGACAGTTAAAGAGAATGTTTAATAGCAAAACAATTTTTAAATCCGATTTGATGATATTTCAAGAAAATAAAAGAAATAAAGTTATAATAATAACCTAGACTAATTAGTAAAGAGAGTGCAGAAAATAGAGAAGAATCAGAGTAGCGCAGCAGAAGTGTGATGGGAATCATCAGTTTGTTAGTTAGTAAAATAGAACTTGATGTATTTAATACGAGTGATTAATATGGATAAAGTAAACAGAAGTTAAAGTATGTATGTGTGTGTTCAGATAAAAAGACCAGTAGCAAGTTATATGGAAATAAATGGATAAAAGTAATATGGCTAAATCAGACTTGTAAATATTTGCATGGTCACATAGACGGTTCAGGTTAATACAGAAACATGACCCAGACTTTGCATGTGCTTGAAGCTCAAGGAATGAGCATAGTTACTTACTGAGTCTTATGACTCACACCACATCAGTGTTTTTTGAGTTTTGTAGGTTGGTGACCTGATCGGTCGACCACAGATATTAGAGCTTGAGGAGCCGGATAGCAGCGTTGCAGTCAGCCAGTCACCAGGTCTTGGGGGAAATAAAGAGTCTAGTAGCTTATGTTTTAGTTTGTATAAGTTGTAACGTGCTGAGCACGAGTTTATTTTAGAAAAGTTTTTGCATATACGTATTTTCGAGCACGGAGCCCCAATTGTATTATGTCTGCATAGTATTTTGATTTGGGCCCTTAGATTGCATTAATGTTGTGATTCCGGCCTGAGGCCGAGATTTTATGTTTATGTTGTATATGGATGCTGGCTATAAGCCAGGTTGCATGATGTTACGAATACATCATGCCGAAATTTTTCTAGAATCAGAGGCTTATGGAGATGGTTTTAGCCTGTCTCCTGCCGAACATTGCTGCTAAGGCGGGATGTTACAATTTTAATTGAGAAAATAGTATTATTTTTGTTCATGATTAGAGAGTCAGAGGTTTAATGGGGTTAGTATGGTCTATCCTCTACTGGTAGCATCTCCCAGATCGAGGATGTTACAATTTCAAATTAGGGTGGTCTACACATTAAGTTTGTTATCGTGGGAGTGGTTCCATCATTGTATATTCACACAAAATCAATCTTCGAAATCACACGTATAATATAGCTTACATATAATGGGTAAATTTCTCTATTATATTATGGAAATTATACTGGTAAATTTTCTTAATAAATTATATAAGTTTGGGTCCGACTCTTTTCCATCCCTACGTCTGCCCACTTATAAATGAGTTTAGCTCTAATATATTTATGAGTTTAATTGATACTCAAAGTTAATTCAAAAGTTGAGAAATAGCAAGAAATTGAGTGATCAATTATATCTTGAGAGGCGGCTTATGACTTCAACGGTGGTCAGCATGGGAAAGAAACTTAAAACAACTCAAAACTCAAAGAATCAAATTCAATTTCAAATGCCTTAACTTGTAGTTTAATTTTTTAGGATTTTAATTACATTTTGTAATCAACATCTCACCTCCCAAGGTTTCCCATCATATAACCTCGCATAAATGTGCAAGAGGGGGACTGAACCACACGCCTCTGCTAATGTAATATCCCGAATTTTTCGAAACGGCTCTGGAAGATTTCTGATTGGAACTAAATGATATTTGGAAATAAGACTTTATGTGTTTGGAAATAGATTGGAATATTTTTAAGTAAAGTTTCGTAGTGTTGGGAAAATATGTGGTTTCGAGAATCGGTTACGCGATTTCTATTTATATCGTTAGACGCGTAAAAATTTCTTGTTTCAGTTATAAAAAACGCAAACAAACTGCGATTGATTTGATTCTTGAACCATCAGACTCGTTTTTCTGAGAACAACGTTCGTGTTGAATACTTTTCGAAATTTATATAAGAAGGGCTTCAAAAAAGTAAATTTTTGAGAAAGCCCCATAACATGGACCTAATTATAATTTTCAGGGGTCAGAAAGTAATTTTCAGAAATTTTCTTATAAATACCATAGTTTCTGCTTATTTTGAAAATTGCATAACTTCCCAAATCCCTCAAACTAGACCCCCATTCCACAAAAAACGACGTTATGCTTTGTGAGGCTCATCGGCCGGCCGGCCGACGGCCCAGGGGGTGTTAGGGTTGGAGCTCAGAGCGTCAATTTTCTTATGTATTTCCCTATAAATATTTATGTGAATATTTTGTTATGAATAAAATAAACAGTTTCTATTATATAACATATCTTAATATATGGTAAAGACGTAATTGACCTTAGAATGATTAGTTATGATACAGTTGCAAAAGTGTCACAACTGACATTTAGTTGTATCATAACAGTATCATTTCTTTAACAGTTCCTGATCAACGTTTACATTACTTGGTCAGTAAGTAAACCCCTTGAGACTGGTACATATCGTATATTAGAATCTTGGATTCCAATAGTTGATTCTCAATGAACAATGAGTCTTGGAGACTCGAATAAACAGGTAGGTGTTTATATCGGATAAACACTGAACGACTCATCGAAGATTCTTAATAGATGCTACACCAACATCAATATGAATTTTCTCGGGTTGAGTAGCATAGTGATTCTTTGACTTGAGATACCACTGTGGATATATGAGATATCCTCCACACTTTGATGCCAGTCACGTCACTGACCTATTTAGGTCAGACCTCCTCATGTTCGTTGGGTGTGGGCTGATCCTCAGGATATTCTGTGTGTGTCAAGATGGAATCAGTCAACTTTGTGTACAGAGCATAGGTATTCAATATGGAATTAACAATCTGTTAAATTCATGGGCCCGTGGTACACTATAGAAATGAGTTCTAAGTGTTATTAAGAGATTGTTAACAAAACGTCGACGTAATTATTGTTGGGGTTTTATAGGGAATTACGGGTTAGAGCAGCGGAACGCGGAAAATAAGAATTTTTCTATTTCAAATTTTTTCTTGGATCAATAAAATAAACTTATTTAATTAATTACCCAATACTTAAAATCTGAAATTTTAAACCCAAGAAATCAAATTTTTATATAATTACCGATTTACCCCTAAACTTTTCAATTTGATCATTTTCGTACTTAAATTATCAATTACATATTTAATTGATTCCAAATCAATCCCAAAAATGATTTATACATGTCTAATACATTAAAATACAAATTGCAACAAAATCCCCAAATTTTTGGAAATTACCGAGAGCACTTTAGATTTTCTAGTTTTTGCAATTGGGTCCTTTTTAGTTCAAAACATGTCAAGATCAAATCCAATCAATCCCAAATTTATATATACATCAAATTACATCACATATATGAAAAGCCCCAAATTTGGTAAGGGTTATGAACCCTAATTTTACAAATTGTCCAATTGACCCAATTACAACAAATTAGTAAAATTAAACACTTTAATTTAATCCTTACCACACCAAACAAGTATCACCACTGTGAAACACCTCAAGAATAATTCTAGGTCATATATGAGTGGCTAAGCAACTCTAGAATGACAACATCACCATCAAATGGTTTAAAGAATGCTAATGAACTAATTTCATGCAAACTTTGTGAACATACGTTCTCATCTTTCAAACAAGTTCAAAACCATTTAAATTACATACTTTAATAGTAGAGAAAATTTTAAGCATCACAAATTGAAGCCTAGATACATGGAAATAATTTCCTAGTTGAAGAATGTTGGAAATTACTTACAAAATCCAAGAATTTGCTAGATGTATTTCCTTTACTCTTCTTGTTTTCTTTCAACCTTACTTTGTAATTTATTTTACAACTTGTGTATTTCAAAGAAAAATGAAAAAAAAAACACATATATTTTCCATGCATATTGCTGAGAATTACAAGAATAATAATAATAAGCATTTTCAATTTGTTTCATTTTAATTGGAACAAATTTACTTGAATAAAAGATAACTTTTATCTTGTATAAAGTAAACTTACAAATGGACCTATAGAATCATGTCATTTCCTAACTATAATCATGGCCTAAGATATTTATTTTTCAATTAATTTAATTATTTAACAATTAAATAATTGAATAATTAAATACAAATATCTTAAATATATGTATTATATTTACATTAAATATCTAAAATACATATATTAATGATACATGTCAAATATAATAATTTGACAATTAATTAATGTAAATATTAAATACAAATACACATAAATTAGAAAATGACCATTAGGTCATTTCACACGTATTTTCTTTTAACCGTTAAACGAGTTATAAATAATCATAATTATTCATGAAAGTTGCCCTAGTGCTCTACGAGTATATTTCATTAGTGATACTCTCTAAGTTCAGGCATATCCGTTAAGAAATCTAATTTCGTGTCCATAATCTACCCGCCCGTAAATTATGATGACCATAGATAAACTCTCTGAACCATACAGGTCGGGTCATAGCATATGTATAATCCCTCCATCACAGGTATCCGGATTATTCCAGAGATATAAATATAAATGTCAAATTTATGTAGATATAATCACATCTACGTTTCTATTAACAATCCATTAATAACACTTAAAACTAATTTCTACAGTATATCATGGATTTAACAGATTGCTAATTCCATATTGAATACCTATGCTCTTTACATAGAATTGACAGATCTTTTCTTGATACACACGGGATATCTTGAGCATCAATCTACACCAACGAACAGGCGGAGTTATGATCTAAATAGTTCAGTGACGTGACTACCATCTAAGTGTGGTGGATAACTCATATATCCACAGTGGTATCTCAAGTCAAAGAATCATTATGCTCACTCAACTCGAGAAGATTCTTATTGACGTTGGTGTACCATCCATTAAGAATCTTCGGTGATTCGTTCAATATTTATCCGCTATAAACACCTACACGTCTATACGAGTCTCTAAGACTCATGGTTCATTGAGAAACCATCGGAATCCTAGATTCTAATATACAACATGTACCAGTCTCAATGGGTTTACTTTACTGACCAAGTAGTTTAAACCTTAACCAGGAACTGTCTAAGAATGACAACGTCATGATACAACTCAATGTTAGTTACGACATTTTTGAAATTGTATCATAACTAATCATTCTAAGGTCTGTTAAGTCTTTACCCTATAAAATAGGATGTTATATAAAAGAAACTGTTTATTTTATTCATGATAAAATGTTACATTAGTATTTACAGGGAAATATATAATAAAATTTGCACTCTGAGCACCAACCCTAACAAAATCTCCCACATGTTTATCAAATAACTTCGGAGGTATGGCCTTGGTAAGCGGGTCTACTATATTATCTTCTTTTGGTACCTTGCACATATAATGTCCCTTCACGACACAATTTCTCGAATGATGTGGTACTTTCGTTCCACATGCTTCGACATCTGA
This sequence comes from Zanthoxylum bungeanum, assembly GCA_019454045.1. Lineage (NCBI taxonomy): Eukaryota > Viridiplantae > Streptophyta > Magnoliopsida > Sapindales > Rutaceae > Zanthoxylum > Zanthoxylum bungeanum. The sequence continues at coordinate 8,061 of SKCR01002317.1, read as the reverse complement.
TGAGCCTTTGGTTCTTTTGTTTGTGCAATGGCTCCAGTATTATCACAGTATAACAGAATCAGATTCTTGATACTTGGGACTACTCCTAATTCTGTGATAAAGTTCCTAACCCGTAGAGCTTCCTTTTGCAGCTTCAGAAGCTGCAATATATTTTGCCTCTGTGGTGGAATCAACTGTCGACTGTTTGGAACTCTTCCAACAAACTGCAACTCCTTTAAGGGTAAACACCAATCCTGATGTAGACTTTCTATCATCAGGATCCGATTGGAAATCGGAATCCGTATACCCATTAACTTGCAGTTCGTTTCCTCCATATATAATAAACTTATCCTTAGTACTTTTAATATGCTTGAGGATATGTTTAATGGCCATCCAATGGTCATTTCCTGGATTTGACTGATATCTGCTAGTCACACTAATTATGAAGTTGATATCAAGCCTCATACATAACATGGATTACATGATGCTGCCCAAACATGAAGCATAAGGCTGATTAGACATTCTAATCTTCTCATATTCTGTTTGTGGACACATCTTCTTCGAAAGATGTAAGCCATGTCTGAACGGTATGTTTGTTGTCTTATAGTTACCAAAATTATGTCGTTCTAAGATCTTATCTATGTACGTTGATTGGGATAACCCAATAAGCTTCCTTTCTCTATCTCTATAGAGTTTTATGCCTAAGACATAAGAAGCTTCACTCTAGTCCTTCATTGACAAATTCTTATAAAGGTAAGCTTTGACGTCTTGCATCATCCCGATATCATTCCCAATGATAAGGATGTTGTCAACATAGAGAATTAATAATACCACCATACTCCCACTAGCCTTATTATACACACAAGATTCTTCCGAGTTCTTGAGAAAACCAGACAATTTGATTATCTCGTCGAATCGAAGATTCCAACATCGTGAAGCTTGTTTAAGTGCATAAATAGACTTCTTCAGCTGGATACCATGCCCGAGTTATCACTAGATGCAAAACCCTTCGGCTATTCCATATAGATTTCTTCATCAAGAAATCCATTTAGAAAAGCCATTTTGACATCCATTTGCCAAATCTCGTAATCATGGTAAGCGGCTATAAACAATAAAATCCTTATAGACTTTAGCATTACAACCAGTGAAAATGTTTCATCGTAGTTGACACCAGGTCGCTACGAGTAATATTTAGCTACCAATCAAGCCTTAAAGGTTTCAACCTTTCCATTGGGCCCGTGCTTCCTCTTGTAAATCTATTTATAACCGATGGGAACAATTCCTTCGAGAAGCGGAAGCAAGTTCCAAAATTGATTCTCATATATTGAGTCCATCTTGGATTTCATGGCGTCTTGACACTTCACGGAGTCGATGTCCAACATCGATTCTCTATAGGTAAAAGGGTCGGTCTTTTTAACTAAGAGAACATCGAGATTATTTTCTTATATCAAATACAAGATTCAGAAGGTCTAGATAACCTTTTTGACCTATAGAGTGTGTGTTTGAAAGTTTTTCATCATCTTGAACTTCAAGTTCTTTTGTTGGTTCGTTGGTTCTAGGTTGTACTTTATCAAGTTCAAATTGTCTATGATCACCACCTTCAGACAAAAATTCTATCTCTAGAAATTTTGCGAAGCAAACTACAAACATATTTCGATGCTCGTATAATAGAACAAATTTTAACATAACTAAGATTTGGTTTCCTACCGGTCCATATCTCATACGGAGTCATAAGAATAGCTTTGGAAGGAATCTTATTCAGGAGATGAGCAGTAGTTAAAAGAGAATAACCCCATAAGTAATTGGGAAAATTTGTATAACTCAACATCGATCGGACCATATCCAATAAAGTCTGATTTCTCCTCTCTGACAATCCATTGTGCTGCGGAGTGCCGAGAGGAGTATATGAGCAAGAATCCCATTCTCCTTTAAATAATCAGTGAACTCTCCACTCATATATTCACCGCCTCGGTCAGATCGAAGGCATTTAATATATTGACCAGTCTGTTTTCCTACTTCATTTCAGAATTTTTTGAACTTTCAAAGGTTTTAGATTTTTATTTCATCTGATAAACATAATCGTATCGTGACACATCATCGGTAAAGGTAACAAAATATGAAAAACCACTGTGAGTATTTTGACTCATTGAACCATATATATCAGAATGTATGAGTTCCAATAGGTCAGTGGCTCGGTGTCCAACACCCGAAAATAGGGCTTTGGCCATTTTGCCCTGAATATAAGATTCGCTAGTTGGATAAGATTTAATTGTGAGATTATGTCTCAAACCATTCTTAACCAATTGGGTTAGGAGTTTCACGCTTATATGACCCAACCTCATGTGCCACAATTCAGTATTATTTATATCAGATTTTTATGTTTATTAATTCCTGTATTAAAGATATCTTGTGAGGTACGCAATATGTAATGACCATGCTCATTTGGACCACAAATGATCTGAATATTATTTTTATCATATAAATACAAAGAACGATTTTTAATATTTACATTATATCATTCAGTATCTAATACAAAAAAAGACATAATATTCGCCATACATCCTAGCACAAAAAAACATCCATTTAACAAAAGTCTCCCATTGGGGAAGAGAATCTCGCATATACCCACTGCAATCGCATCCAAATAGTCACCGCTCCCGAATCGCAACTGCTTCTCCCCAGATTTCAGTCGTCTATTTTCCGTCAGCACCTGTAACGTATTGCAAACGTGAATAGGACAAGCAGAATCTAAAATCGAATTAAATGCCATAGCTTCACAAGCCAATAAGATATCAATAATAGGAAAAATAAAAGTACATGATGTCGATGCTCCCTCCTTCCTTATTTGTACTAGATAGTCCAGACAATTTCTTTTCCAGTGCTCGACTTTCTGGCAGTGGTGGCACTTATTTTCAGAAGTCTCTTGAGCTTCGCTATCGTAGGCTGCGGAGGAACATGGAAACCTTTCTTCTTCTTTCCTTTGGTCTTCTTTCCCTTCGACTTGGATTGGGAAGAAGCTGAAAGTGAATTAGGTTTCGGAAGGCCAGTTGGAACTCCATTCCTTAAATCTTCCTCTACTGTGAGAAACATCCTATGCAACTTACGGTAAAAGCAGTGAATCACATTCATGTTGAAGTACATGACAAACTGATGATACGACGCCAAGAGTGAACCGAGTATGACACAACGTCTCAGAGTTTCATTGAGAGGGAAGTCATTGCGCCTCAATTGCTCGATCAAATCGATCAAATGAAGCACATGTGGGCTCACAGCCCTGCCCCTCATAAAATTTAGAATGGAACAGTTCCATTGCAACTCTATGAACCATGACCTATTCCTGATTCATGAACGATTCATGAAGTTGTCTCATCATGCTATATGTTTTGTGCATTTCAAAGTATTGCTTCTTAAGCTCAAAATAAATAGAACTAAGTATGTATGATTTAACTCTTAAATCATCATCTTTCCATCTGCGGAAAGTCTCACTTCTTCAGGAGATGCATCTGGAGATATAATAAGTGGTAATGGACCTTCCAATATGTATTCCACTTTCTCAGATCCGAGGATAATCCTCAAATCCATATCCCAGTCGGTAAAATTCTGAGCGTCCTTAAGCTTATTTGTATCAAACATATGACCAAAGGGGTTTGCCATAGGTGTTGCCATCATAAATCTATCAAATAGACAACGAATAAACAATTAGAAGATAAAATAGTTTCATATTATATCAAAAAGCATTAAATAGATCATGGATTTTTAATCTAAAAATGTCTCTCTCACTATTTCATACAAAACTGTAATCCCCAAATAAAATACAAACATGCGATAATCAAATTATAACATAATAGTGAAAGGTTGACCCCATGAATATATTTCAGCTCACAGCTTTGGCACGTTCTCGCCTACGTATATTGGTCGTTTCTCGTTGTGACAGCTTTGACAGCTCACATCTTTGGCACGTTCTCGCCTACGTATATTGGTCGTTTCTCATTGTGACAGCTTTGACATGTTAACAAAGAGACGTACCAAGGTTAAACTTGTCAATGATAAATTCAAGATACTTGTGTAACCATGGCAGATTTGGCACGTTTAGAATTCCGCTTTCGTTTGAATTCACCTAATATCAAATATATTCGGTACATATAAATTTCTATCGGCCATATCCTCACAGCTTTGGAACGTTTTTGGATATAGTCGCAAAATATTTATCGATAAGCGGTATTGACAATATGGACCAATTAATATGCATCAAATACATATTAAATAAAAACCTTATTTTCAAATAGGGATTTTTCGTAAAAGATGATTTTACTTTATTTAATCAAATTAAATAAACACATGCATGCATAAAGTAAAGACTATATTAAATATTGAATTTTAAAGGTATAATCATATCGGGTGTCCAAAATCATACTCACTCTGATACCATTTTTGTTGGGGTTTTATAGGGAATTATAGGGTTAGCGCAGCGGAACGCGGAGAATCGGAATTTTCCGATTTTAAGAATTTTTATTGGATTAATTAAATAAACTTATTTTTTTAATTACCCAATACTTAAAATCTGAAATTTTAACCCAAGAAATCAAATTTTTCTATAATTATCAATTTACTCCTAAACTTTACAATTTGATCATTTTGGTCATTAAATTATCAAATACATATTTATTCGATTCCAAATCAATCCCAAAATGATTTATAAATATCTAATACATGAAAATACAAATTGCAACAAAATCCCCTAATTTTTGTAATTGCCAAGAATTACAAGAATAATAATAATAAGCATTTTCAATTTGTTTCATTTTAACTGGGACAAGTTTACTTGAATAAAAGATAACTTTTATCTTGTATAAAGTAAACTTACAAATGGACCTATAGAATCATGCCATTTCCTAACTATAATCATGGCATAAGATATTTATTCTTCAATTAATTTAATTATTTAACAGTTAAATAATTAAATACAAATATCTTAAATATATATATTATATTTACATTAAATATCTCAAATACATATATTAATGATATATGTCAAATATCATAATTTGACAATTAATTAATGTAAATATTAAATATAAATACACATAAATTAAGAAATTACCATTAGGTCCTTTCGCACGTATTCTTCGTTTAACTGTTAAACGAGTTATAAATAATCAAAATTTCATAAAAGCTACCCTAGTGCTCTACGAAAATATTTCATTAGTGAGACTCTCTAAGCTCAGACATATCCGTCACGAAATCTAATTTCGTGTCCATAATCTACCCACCCATAAATTAAGACGAACACGGATAAACTCTTTTAACCATACAGGTCGAGGTCATAATATACGTATAATCCCTCCGTCACAGGTATCCAGGTTATTCCAAAGATATAGATATAAACGTCAAATCTCTATAGATATAATCACGTCGACGTTTTTATTAGAAATCCTTTAATAACACTTAGAACTAATTTCTACAGTGTACCACTGGCCCATGGATTTAACAAATTGCTAATTCCATATTGAATACCTATACTCTATACACAAAACTAAGGATCACGGATCCTTTCTTGATACACACGGGATATCCTGAACATCAGTCCACACCCAACGAACAGGCGGAGGTATGATCTAAATAGATCGGTGACGTGACTGCCATCTATGTGTGGAGGATAACTCATATATCTACTTGTCTATACGAGTCTCCAAGACTCATGGTTCATTGAGAAACCATCGGAATCCAAGATTCCAATATACGACATGTACCAGTCTCAACATGTTTACTTACTAACCAAGTAGTGTAAACATTGACCAGGAACTGTCTAAGAATGACAATGTCATGATACAACTCAATGTCATAACTAATCATTCTAAGGTCTGTTACGTCTTTACCATATAAAAGAGGATGTTATATAAAAGAAACTGTTTATTTTATTCATAATAAAATGTTGCATTAGTATCTACAATGAAATACATAATAAAATTGAAGCTCTGAGCACCAACCCAAATAATTATATATATAGAGATTTAACGTTTATATCTATATCTTGGGAATAATCTGGATGCCCGTGATGGAGGGATTATACGTATGTAATGACCTCGACCTGTATGGTTCACTGAGTTTATCCATGTTCGTCATAATTTACAGGTGTGTAGATTATGGACACAAAATCAGATTTCGTGACAGATATGCATGAACCTAGAGAGTCTCACTAATGAAATATATTCGCAGAGCACTAGGGCAATTTTTTATGAATAATATTGATTATTTATAAATCGTTTAACAATAAACGAAAAATACATGCAAATGGACCTTTTGGTCATTTCCTAATTAATGTGTATTTGTATTTAATGTATGATTATATGAAATACACATTAATTAAATCTCAAATTGTGATATTTTACATATATCATTAATATATCTATTTGGGATATTTAAAGTAAATATAATACATATATTTGAGATATTTATATTTAATTAATTTTTTAATTATTAAATGACTAAAGTAATTAAAATATAAATATATACTATTATGATAAAGCTAGGAAATGATTTTGCAATGTAAATTGTTGACTTTACATTATAATAAATGGTTAACAAATTGAGTTTGACTTCTTAGATATTTGTTTAATTTTTTTTAAAATTAAAAATATCATTTTCTTTTATTTGTTGCATTATTCGGCCATATACCTTAGGTATATAAAGGTTATGTTTTTCATTTTTGCTACACACAATTCTAAGCCTCCAAAAAAAAAAAAAAAAAAAAACAAGTTAGAAAGAAAATAGAAGAAATAAGAAGAAAATCCAAGGTTGCTTGGATTTAAGTAAGTATTTCTTGTTGGAACAGTTGTGGAACCCATAGGGTCGGATCGATGTCCCGCGCAACGGAAATGAGTTTAACCCGTGGATATCAAGCATGGGTATAATTTTAAATTACTTAATGAAATACTATATTCCATTATGAGTGTATAGGAAAAAATCGGGGCTGAATCGGAGTCAGGAAACTAAAAAACATACTAAAACAAAATTAGCATGAGCGCGCACATGATGCGCGCGCTACAGTGCATGCGCGCACTGTGCAAACAACACACACTTTTGTTTGTTTCATTTCTTCCTCTCCTTCAGCTCACTTTCCAGTAAGCTAAAGGAATTAAGGTATTTTACCCTAATTTCTTCCGGTCTTCCCTAAACACTTTAAAAACACTCAAAATTAATTTTTAATATCAAAACCAACATCAACACATGTTATAGAATAACAATCAAGTTTTCTAAAATATCAAATATTTTTACAAAAACATAAATTTATTCTAGATACGTATTTGCGTAAATTTTGAATCCATTACACTAACCAAATTAGAATCCCCATAAAAAATGTCTCGTGAACAATTCTAAGTCACCCAAAGGTGGTCAAGTGATTCTAAGATGGTAGCCATAGCTCTAAACTTTAATCTAGAGTTCCAAACTCTAATTTATGTTTATGTCTAACATTAATATTTTAACCCCATTACAAGCATATTGTGTTTATACTTCCAAAGCATCCTAACCCAATTTATTAGCCTTATTTAAAAATTAAGCTATGTGATCATGCATCTAATACATAATTAATAAATTAAAAGAAGTTCAAACTTACCTAGCAAGCTTGATGTAAGTTACAATCTACTTATTCTTTGTTGAAATGGTGGGAGAACCTCCAAGGTATGTAAGCTTGACTTCAAGATCCAATCTTGATTTCCAATGCTAGCAAGCTTCACTTCAAGATACAATCTTGATTTCTCCTGGATTAAATATTGTAGAGACCACACAAGTTTCTATAAACACTTCTCTAACTTAGGCTATTTCTCTAAGAATTTGCTTGTATTTGTATTTGTACTTGTACTTAAAATCTTCTAAGAATTTGTCGTATATTATAAGGAATCACCTATGAGTCATTCAATATTCGCTTGAACGAATACCCACATGTCTATACGGGTTTCCAAAACTCTTAGTACATCGGCTTAAACTATTGGAACTTCAATTCCAGTATACGAAATGTGCTAGTCTTCTAAGTTAAAGGAATTTGACCGTATTCCAAAATCAACGACTAGAAATATTATTCTA
>SKCR01002316.1:0-23966 GCA_019454045.1 Zanthoxylum bungeanum | reverse complement strand
AAGAAGACATTGCCATTGGACGTATGCTTACTTTTTTTCCCCTAATGCACTTAAAAACTCTTAGCAAGCTTTTGTGGTGGTACAAGCAAACATGTGTATTTATACACGAAGAAGAGATGTGGATGCATTTATTTTTCTTATTCATTTTTTTTTAATTATGAAGTAGAGAGACTTTTGGTACTCTTGGAATATGAAAAACGTGTGTATATTATTATTATTATTATAATTAGAGAGTTTTGGTACTCTTGGAATATGAAAAACATGTGTATATTATTATTGGTGTTGGACAATTATAACCCATAGAATCACTATTTGTACAGAACATTGTGTTGTTGTACAAATTAACTATGTAACAAAGGAAATTGCTTTTTTATCATTTGTAATTGGATTACCGGGATATATAAATGATAAAAGTCCATATGATTAGTTCTGAATTAATAAGATATGAGACAGTATTAATCCACTAAGGTTTAATCATTAAAATATCCCTAGTCGTAGTATTATCGAGATTGGACATCGATAATGCGGAATAGACTAGTATTGCACTTGTGCGCGTTGTGGGAGCATAACGGCATAGTTCTCAAATATTTAAGTATTGGATACTTATGCAAGTGTAATAGGAGGTTGTGTTTACCGATGGTACGAAAACAGCTTCGCTCTGGATAGACCCCTCGGAATTCCATTGGTAGTATGACTATGTGTCTATGGAAGTCCGAATCAGGGTAAGTATATTTGGTCTTAACCTGAGATTTGCATCACTAATACTTGCGACAATCAATATACTTTGGTTTTGGTCGTCGGGGCTTTAACAAGTTCTGTGTACGCCTCTTCTGGGTATATTGAGAATCGTGGTGTATTGGGTATGATGTTAAGATGGAAGTATCACTTCAGTCATATGGAGATGATGGTCACGTAGGATAAGGAACTGGTACTCTTGTATGCTGCAGCTATCGGGATAATATGACTAGGTCATGTTTATCCGATTATAGAGACTAGTTACCAGAGATCCGACATATGCTTCGTACGGGGCAGACACAATTCCAACCCCAGGCCTTGCATGTGACATCTGATACTGGATCGCAATATGCAATATTACGTATACTACGCCTGATATAGATTATATATTCCTGTAAGAATATTTCTGGAGAATTGGGTAGGCACGGTGCTTGTAAATCGGTAAAAATATTCCTGTAAGAATATTTTTGAAGCCAACCATGTCTTGTAAATCGGTAAAAATGTAGTACTAGGTACGTACGTGTTCGGATAGTCCGATGACCGGATTTACTGCCAACATATCCAGAGATCTCATGGGTCGCTTCCCGAAGATTCACCGATGACGTATGACTCGCACATAATTAATCTGGGATTAATTATAAGAGAGAGAAAATTAATCTAGGATTAATTACAGAGAAATTTTATTTGGGATAAAATACTATTTAAAGAGAAAGAACGATTAATTTGGAATTAATCGATTAAAATAATATATTCGATATATTAAACGAAATAAGATTTCGACGCGAAAATTAGATTTTAATTCGGGCGAACGAGTTAATTAGAATTAATTCGCTAGCGACGTGAATAGTAATTTTGCTAGGCATAATTATTTAATTAAATTTGATTTAATTACGTTGCAACGGAAAATTCGTTAATTCGGAATTAGCGAATCCGAGCCCGGGAGTGTTTGCAGGCCCACTCGGATTTTGAATTAAAGTGGGGCCCACAAGTCACATCACACGCCACATCATTAGTCACTCAAGTGATGAAAGTCTTGTCACTTTTTGGTGATTGATATCTTGTCACTTTCTTGATTGATGGGAGTTGTTGGAAGCATTGATGACTTGTACCAATTTTGGAAAATTGGTAAATGGTATTTGTTTTTGAAAATCAAATACACAATTCACTTCATCTTTTTTTCCTTTCTCTCCCTCACGGCAATGTGCCAATTTTCTCTCCCAAATCCTTCTTGGCCGAGAATCAAAGGAAAGAACAAGGAAATTTTGTAGCAAAATTTCCAAAGCTAGCACTTAAAGGAGTCATTCAAAGGTGATAGGGAAACCAACCCTTGAGCTTGGAATCAACACTCAAAGCTTGGAGATTGAAGATCAAAAAAATGGAGGGCTTGGCCGAATACATCAAGGAGCAAAATTTTGTTGTTCAATGCATCCACTTAGCCGATCAAAGTGAGTATTTTCCGATACTTTACTTTGTTGTATTCGCACATTTCATTGCTTAATTGATCTTGGTTTGACCTAGAAAACTCAACAATGGTATCAGAGCAGTTATTGAGCATGAAATTGAAATTTATGGTTCTTAACTTTAATTTTGGTATTTTTGATTTGAGCATTTTTATTCAAATTGTTTGTTTGAGCATGCTTATAATATGTTAACTTTGAGTTGTGCATGATCAATTTGAAGAAAAAAATTAATTGGATTAATTTTCCCCAAATTTGAGGCTTGGTCGAAAGTGTTGGAACCCTAGCTCTTAGTGTTTTTTGAGTTTTAGACAATTTGATATGTTTAAAATGCATGAGATATATTAGTTTGTGATTTAATTGGATTGAAATCAAAATTGATATATAAAGTCCCTTATTGCCGAGAGCTTAAGAGCATGTTGGGATTGATTTTGCTTCAATTATGTTGGACATGAATTGATAATAATTAAAGCATGATTAATTGTGTAAATTGGTATTTTGGAAATGTTGATTTAAATAATTAATTATGGCTTATACACTTTAATTTATTAAATTATGAAATTTGGAATATTAGAATTTAATTAGTTGGGCTTAATTTGGAATTGGGCTAAAAATGTTGTATTTGAGCTTAATGGGCTTGGTTGGGCCAAGTTTGGTTTAGGATAATTGGTTGGATCCAATTAGGCCTAAAACCATTTCCATAAAGTCCAAATATGATAAATGGGCCTTTAAAATTTTAATTGGGCCTAAGTTGATTTTTGGCAAATGGTGATTCCTTATTGGGCTTTGGTTGCCAAAGTCCATGCCTTATAAATTAATTGAAAGCTCATTGGACTTTAAATTAAATTGACATTAGATGTTAAATTGGGCTTTGAGACCCGTTAAGATTAGATTTAGAATCTAAGTCGCAAAGGCTCATTAATAAAGTGTAATTATTTAATTTGGAATTAAATAAAGAATTAGTATTGAATACGAATTAAATTGGATTTAATATTGTAGTTCGATATAATTCAAGAATTCGTACTTTGAGTACTTATTCTTAAAACGAGTTGGACTCGTGCAAATCAAATCGTTGTTTGAACATTGGATGGTCATTAATTAAAGATTAATTAATTGGATTATATTGATTGATAACATGCTTTGTGTGAATACATGGATGTGATGTATGAATAATGTATATTGGATGGATATTAGATGGGTGAGGGCAATTTTGGAAATTGTTGTAATAAATTTAGAATTTATTAAATTGGACTTGCGCATCCAGCCTATTACCTCTTGATTCTTTGTATTTCTCTTCTCACCTATTGCTCTCAATGTAAATGAGGTTTCTTTAGAAGTGTTATGTAATTGGGTAGAAGTAAGATTTGTGCTAGCGGGAGAGAGGAAAGTGAGAGATTTGTTCTAGGAACAAAATGTTTTAAATATCCATCCGCATATCATTATTAATTTATTTAATGTGTCTTATTATGCTTTTAGAATGCATGTTTAAGGGTGAATGATGAGACCTAATCAAAGATAATTAATTGGTTGCCAATTATGCGAAAAACCCTAAACAAATATTAAGCGTTTTCCTTCCATTGAATGATTCATTCTCAAGATCCAAGATTGGCACTTGTTTGTTGGCCAAAGTCAAGACCTTTGTCCATCGCGGATGTGTTTGAATCATGAAGGCTTTGTTCCATATCTCATGTCTTGTCCAAGTTGTGATTTGTTGGCTCAAGATCACTTCTTGTCCATCGACATCGATTACGAAGCTTTCCAAGGTCAATGGGTCCCGCTTAACTGGAATCATTAAGCTTGTTGTGCCAAAGCCAAGGCTTAGTTGATTCAGAGGAAAAAGGTTAGGGAATATATCGGATATATTGGCATATATTAAATATATGTTTCGGACTTGGATGTCCACCTACTGGATCTAGGAATTGGATGAGATCCAACTGATCTTAGAGATCTACCTAGTTAAATATCATACAGCTTGTTGGCCAAAGTCAAGGTTGTGTGTTATTTAACGGGATCCTAGCCCACTAGGAAACTATGTTTCCCGAGTACTCAACAAATGGTTAGAGGCTCGCCGAAAAATAGTGGGAGACAAGTATTAAATTTGTAATTTCGTTTAGATACTTGCCAATACGCGCTCATTTCATTTTTCGTCATTACATGAATATATTAGTTGGACTAATATTTAATTATTGTTTTAAATTAAACAGTTGGACTGTATTCAAACTACTTCAAGTTATAGTTGATTATATAATTGGATTATAGTAATCAATATATTTGAATTTAACCAATCAAATTATAGTTGATTATATAGTTAGACGATAGTAATCATTATATTTAATTGTACCTGAAATCGTTGATTGGATAATTGGACTATAGCAATCAAGATAACTGAAAGATTAGCGTTTAAAACATAATCCTAGGAGAAAATTTCTTTAAATAGCTCCAATTTTCAGATTGGGAATAAAACCTCAGGATAGTCCTGGGAACTGAGAAGTTATTCTATTTGATAGAGTGACATCTCGTGCCTAAGCCCGGAGTTGAGCAAATAGTAGAACATGATCTTTGGAAGATTCATGTAATGATAACTTTAGTGCTCAATTTGTTATGCTTACCGCAATGATTCTTTAATTCCGTCGTCAGAATTAAGGATTAGATCCTTATACCATGATGATGAAATTAAAGATCCTCATAGATCTATTCTTAGATCTTAGAAGTACAAATTGTAAAAGAAGCTCTTTCGCTCGCGTATGTCAGAGGGTACATGCATTACCTACGTGGCCGAGACTACCAAAGATTTGATCTTATAGTCTCTACCCGAAAGCTGGGGTAGGTTCATAATGAACCAAGAGAAAACTCTTGGAGAGTTGAATGTTATGCTCAAGAGGGCAGAGCCAGAGCTTCTAAAAGGGGCAAAGGCAAAATCATCACAATCTGATAGGAAGACAAAAGACATATCCCAAGATGTCTGCCTAAACTGTGGCAAATGGGGTCACTGGAAGCATGACTGCCGTATGGACAAGGCATACATGAAGGAAGTGAAGACGGGCAAGCCTCCGACTTCAAGTATGTTTGTCATAAACATGTTCACTATTAGTTTCAAAATTGGATTTTTTGATACTAGATGTGGTACATAAATATGTACTGATGTGCAGAATCTGCTGATAAACAGGAGAGTGACTTCGGTTGAGATCAATCTGCGAGTCGAAAATGGGACTAGGGTCGCTGTTTTATCCGTAGAAACCTAAGTGTAGGAACTACCCTTCGGGTGTGTACTTAAATTAGGAAACTGTTATAATGTACCTAGTTTGACTAGAAACATTATCTCTATATCTAAGTTTAACCCATTGCGGGTATACATTTATATTCTAGAACACTAAGTGTTTTATTTTATAAAGATGATATTGAGATAAACACATTAGATGTGAATAACAGTATTTATATTTTGAATATAAATAAATCTCAAACGTATAACATGACAAACAAATAGCTCAAACTGAATAAATCAAATGAGACTTATTTGTGGCATTGTTGTCTGGGACACATTAACAAGACTCGTATATCCACACTTTCAAAGAGTGGGTACTAGGACGAATTTGATTCTAATCAAATAATGTCTACGAATCTAGTTCATTAGGTAAAGTGCCTAAAACATCTTTTACTTGGTAAAAGTGCAAGTGCCACCGATATATTAGCCCTCGTTCATAGTGACGTAAGTGGGCCCATATCTAGCTAGGCTAGAGGTGGATATGAACACTTCGTGACCTTTACGGATGTGGCATCGCGTTATGGTTATGTGATTCTTTTGAAACACGAATCGGAAACTTTTGATAAATTCAAAGAGTTTCGACACGAAATAGACAGACAGATTGGCTAAAGTATTAAAACATCACGATTGGACCGTGATGAAAATACTTAAGCAATAAGTTTCTCAATTTCTTGAAAGAGTATAGTATTCTTTCAATGTGGACTCTTCACGGAACACCTCAATTTGACGGTGTGTCCGAACAGAGAAACCGAACCTTGTTGGATATAGTAAGGTTAATTATGAGTCGCTCCGAGCTACTATTTTCCTTCTAGGGATACGCATTAAACAGTGCAACACTTATTTTGAATAAGGTTCCATGAAAATCTGTTAGACAGACTTCATATTAGATATGAACAAGAAAGAAACAGGGTTTTCTCATTCCTGAAGATTTGGGAATGTTGGGCATATGTTTGGATGATACCAAACTAGAACCCAAATCGGATAAGTGCCTAATTTGTAGGTTATCCTAGGGTAACCAAAGTATAGTACTTATACAAATCACAAGAGAACAATGTAATTGTTGCTCTCCATGCGGTTTTCCTAAGAGGAATACCTATATGCAGTGGTAAGTGGGAGGAAAGTAAACCTCGATGAAAATCGGAGTAATACTATTCCAGGCACTGATTCCTTAATAGAACACAAACAGTTCATCAGGGATGAAATTGTACCATAATCTTCGAATACACAAGAACCGCGTAAGTCGGAGAGAGTCAGAAAACAACCTGGGAGGTATGGGTTTCTGATCTCACCTCGCAAAGATGTCAATCTTATGGAGGGAGACAAACTGACTACGTATGAGGAAGTGATACAAGGTATCGACTCCCTATTATGGCAAAGTGCCATGATGTCCGAAATGGATTCCATGTATACCAACCAAGTTTGGACACATGTTGTTGTACCGGAAGGAATTGTGCCTATTGGTACTAAATAAGTCTTCAAGAAAGACATACATGGATGGCAACATATCAACGTATAAAGCTAGGCTTGTAGCAAAAATGTATCATTATCAACATTGTGTCGATTACGACGAAACCTTTTTATCCGTTGCCATGGTTAAATCCATTTGGATAATGGTTGCTAATGCTGCATGTTTCATTTATGAAATGTGGCAGCTGAATGTCAAAATCATTTTCCTTAAACAGAAACCTTTTGGAGGATGTTTACAACATCCTGACGGTTTTATCGTACCAAAACAAACAAACAAGGTTTTCAAGTTAATTCGATCCATTTATGGATTGAAGCAAGCATTGCGTTCTTAGAACTATCATTTTGATGTAATCATAATGGTATATGATTTAATTCAAAACGAAAATGATTCATGTGTATATAAGGAGGTTAGTGGGAGCGCACTGCAAGTGATTGTCCTAAATAATGATGATATATCATTTCTTGGAAATGACATTCCCATAATACGATCGGTGAAAGCTTGGCTTTCATGAAAATTCTCTGTAAAATACTTGGGAGAGACAACCTTTATTCTAGGAATAAAGATCTACTATGATAGATCTAAAAGTTGTTGGCACTCTTCGAGAACTCGTACACTGAAATACATGTACGCGACCTGGTGTCTCATATGCTTTGAGCATATGGAGTCACAATCAGGCCAATCCAAGTGATAGTCACTGGATTGATGTTAAGAACATCCTTAAGTATCTTAGATGAACTAAGGATGCTTTCTTAAGCTATGAAGAATGAGAACTTGAAGTGACTGGGTTCACAGTTGCAAGTTTCCTAACCGACAAAAACTACTATAAGTCGTAATAAAGGTACTATATAGTTTGAATAACGGAACAGTAAGCTGGAAACCTTCCAAGCAAGATACTGTTGCCGAATAAACAACAAAAGTGAAATATTACTGCAGCTGAGGCAGCAATAGAAGCGATTTGGATCTATAATAATCCTAATAAGATTAGGTGTAGTTCTGTTAGCGGCTGAGCTAGGCTACAGCACAGGCTAAAGAATTAATGGTCTCATCAACGATCCAAATATATACTTCAATTATTTCATTTGATTCATCGGATCATACATCGTGGCGATGTGATGATCGAATAAATCGCATCAGACGATAACATTGCAAATCCGCTAACGAAAGCAGTTACTCGGCAGAAGTTTGAGCGACCCGTACATAGTTCAGGTGTAGGACACTTGAGTGATTGGCTATAGGCCAAGTGGGAGATTGTTGGAAAATTATGACTCATAGCATCATTATTTGTACAGAACATGGTGTTGTTGTACAAATTAATTATGTAACAAAGGAAATTGCTCTTTTATCATTTGTAATTGGATTACCGGGATATATAAATGATAAAAGTCCATATGATTAGTTCCGGATTAATAAGATATGAGATAGTATTAATCCACTAAGGTTTAATCATTAAAATATCCTTAGTCGTAGTATTATCGAGATTGGACATCGATAATGCGGAATAGACTTGTGGGAGCATAACCACATAGTTCTCATATATTTAAGTATTGGATACTTATGTAAGTGTAATAGGAGGTTGTGTTTACCGATGGTACGGAAACAGCTTCGCTCTGGATATACCCTTTGGAATTCCATTGGTAGTATGATTATGTGTCTATGGAAGTCCGAATCAGGGTAGATGTATTTGGTCTTAACCTGAGACTTGCATCGCTAATACTTACGACAATCAATATACTTTGGTTTTGGTCGTCCGGGGCTTTAACAGGTTCTGTGTACGCCTCTTCTAGGTATATTGAGAATCGTAGTGTATTGGGTATGATGTTAAGATGGAAGTATCACTTCAGTCATATGGAGATGATGGTCACTTAGGATAAGGAACTGGTACTCTTGTATGCTGCAGCTATTGGGATAATATAACTAGGTCATGTTTATCTGATTATAGAGACTAGTTACCAGAGATCCGACATATGATTCGTACGGGGCAGACACAATTCCAGCCCCAAGCCTTGCATGTGACATCTGATACTGGATCGCAATACGCAATACTACGTATACTACACCTGATATAGATTATATATTCCTTTAAGAATAATTCTGGAGAATTGGGTAGGCACGGTGCTTTGCTAGAAGCCAACCATGTTTTGTAAATCGGTAAAAACGTAGTACTAGGTACGTACGTGTTCGGATAGTCCGACGACCGGATTTACTGCCAACATATCCAGAGATCTCATGGGTCGCTTCCCGAAGATTCACCGATGACGTATGACTCGCACATAATTAATCTGGGGTTAATTATAAGAGAGAGAAAATTAATCTAGGAGAAATTACGGAGAAATTTTATCTGGATAAAATACTATTTAAAGAGAGAAAATGATTAATTTGGAATTAATTGATTAAAATAATATATTCGATATATTAAACGAAATTAGAGTTCGACGCGTAATTAAAATTAGATTTTAATTCGGACGAACGAGTTAATTTAGAATTAATTCGCTAGCGACGTGAATAGTAATTTTGCTAGGCATAATTATTTAATTAAATTTGATTTAATTACGTCGCAACGGAAAATTCATTAATTCGGAATTAGCGAATCCGAGCCCGGGAGTGTTTGCAGGCCCACTCGGATTTTGAATTAAAGTGGGGCCCACAAGTCACATCACGCGTCACATCATTAGTCACTCAAGTGATGAACGTCTTGTCATTTTTTGGTGATTGACATCTTGTCACTTTCTTGATTGATGGAAGTTGTTGGAAGCATTGATGACTTGTACCAAATTTTGGAAAATTGGTAAATGGTATTTGTTTTTGAAAATCAAATACACAATTCACTTCATCTTTTTTTCCTTTCTCTCCCTCACGGAAATGTGCCAATTTTTCTCTCCCAAATCCTTCTTGGCCGAGAATCAAAGAGGAAGAACAAGGAAATTTTGTAGCAAAATTTCCAAAGCTAGCACTTAAAGGAGTCATTCAAAGGTGATAGGGAAACCAACCCTTGAGCTTGGAATCAACACTCAAAGCTTGGAGCTTGAAGATCAAAAAAATGGAGGGCTTGGCCGAATACATCAAGGAGCAAAATTTTGTTGTTCAACGCATCCACTTAGCCGATTAAAGTGACTATTTTCCGCTACTTTACTTTGTTGTATTCGCACATTTCATTGCTTAATTGATCTTGGTTTGACCTAGAAAACTCAACAATTGGATAACTTTTTGTATCATTTTTTTGTATGAGCATCACTAATCTTAAATAAATGGTAGTTCATGTTTTGGGGTTCATGTTCTTCTTGTCTTTTAACTCCGACCTTATGTTATCTTAGTAACATCTAACGTCCTTATTCGAAAATTTATATATATTATGAGTGTATACATATATGAAATTACCTACAAGTACACAATACTATATATCCAAGAGGGGAGAGGGTGAATTGGGTAATGGCATAATTATGCAGAATTAAAAATTCTTACCGATTTTATGCTACTAAACTTGTGGCTTTATCAGTTAAGCTTATGTCAATTTTCTCAATTATAATATATTACATAAATGCAAGTTGCTAAAAAGAAGCATATATAAAATAAAACTTGCAATAAGTAAAGAGTTTAGGGATAGAGAAATTGACACCGGTGATTTATAGTGGTTCGGCCAATAATGCCTACATACACTCGCCCAAGCCACACTTGAAGATTTTCACTAAGTTGATTCACAACTTACACCGAGTTTTCCCTGGCTCACCCGCAACTGAGAGTTTTCACTAGATTCACTTCAAACCTCTTACAATGAGTTTTGTCAATAAGCTCACTCACAAACCTTTACAAATCACCTTTTTGAGTATATCCACTCACAAAAGGATTTCACAACCTCAAGTGTTTGAATATGAAGATTAAAAATAATAATATCATTTGGGCACTCGTAAAGATAATGCAGATTCATGATGTGAGTTGCTTACCCTAAGTGTTCTATGGGCGTTACGTATCACCGTCCCCCTAGTCCTGAACTATGTGTGCACACGTTACTGGATCCGTCAATTTCAAATTACATATGAGGTGGGTTTTTCTCCTTATGCCTCCAAAAATCACAAAAATCATGCTTTTAATCTCAAAACATTCTTATTCATTAAATAATTGAAAATAAACTTGGCTAACGCCCTGATGTGCTTAAAAGTAAGTCTCAAATGAAAAATAAATATGTAAATATCAACTTGCAAATAAAATATCCACTCACTGATTTGGAATAGGGCTAGCACTACTTCACTTCATTGAAGAACTTGGGGTTCCTACTGATAATCTATAATTGATAAACTTAAGTAGTACATAAGTCGTGAATAATGCTTCGGAACTAGGCTAAGCTTCTTCATTCAACTAATTATTATCACTACATGGCGTATTATGCTTATGACATAACATAATATGTGTATATGTGCCCATACGAAACCTTTAGGGTGGCCTCTAACATCCTAGGATGAAATTGAAATAGGCTAAAACTGATCCTGAAAAAAGGTTGCGTGTCACGACTCTCACTCGGTCAAACCTAAGATATAGAGCATCTTCTTGTTACGCGTCGTGACTCCCACATTATCAAACCCGAGGTAGAGAGCCTCTTCTTATCATGCGTCACGACACTAGCCCATTTGCATCGCGACGCTCGCTTGATTTCAAGGGCAAGTACCAACTCTTCATTGACAATGTCCAAAGTAATCCCCAACACTATCATCCAAACTTCAACTCAACTTAACATAAATTCATTTCATATCATCAACCAAACACAACCCATTATCTAATATCATCACATCATAAAATATAATCCCCTAACGCATCCATAAACAAGAAGGCTTCATTCCATGCTAATACTATCATGATACCCTCCAAAATACATGCTAGCAACACTATCAAGGCCAAATGAACAAATCCAACCGTAGGGTATGCAATGTGCAAATTTGAGGCTTTATTTTCTTTGTCCAAAACTAAAAATTGAGAAGATAAAAAGTGAAATGGAGCTTATTGATAAGTGCATGAAAATATACTTTGAACATCACTTATTCGGGTTTATTACTAAGTATTTAATTCTATATTTTATATTTTATTATATAATTATTATTATTATTTTAATTTAGAAAATGTTTGTTATTAAAATTAATTTTGTAATTTTTCTCTTTATTATTTTAGGAATTAGAAAGAGAAGATAGGACGTGATTGTTCAATTGTTCAATTGTGGGGCCGAGAGGGAAATTGTTCAATTGAGACGGTGAGTTTGGTGAAACAATAACCAGAATCAGCCGCATTCTTTGACCAAAAACGAAAAGGAAAGCAAAGAAAAATGAAAAATAATTGTTTAAAGAAAAGAAGCATACACGTGGGGCCCCAGGAATTGAGTCAACCTTCCAATTTTATGTGTATGACAAAAGCAAAAAGAGAAAGTGGCCTGAAGAAGTTGAAAGAAAGGAGGGAGGCTTTAACGTGGGCCCAAGTTCAATATTTCATGTGTGATTTAAAAAGGCAAATAAAAGGATGACAAGGAAAGAGAGAGAGAAGGGTTTGCACGTGGGCCCAAGAATTCTTGAAGCAGAACGTTGGGCGTAGTCGGGAGCGGTAACCGAACAATATGTCTCTCCAATCTCAGGCTATGTTTAATTCTTTTATGGAGAACTAATCTTCTAAGTAAAGATAGGGATGAACTCTTATATTCAACTCTTTTATTCTTGTTATTAATTCTTGGATGAACTTATTTGCTTAATACAATTGATATGTCATTATTCTCTTTATCTTTTGATTATATGAATCCAGAAATTGTATTCTGTCAATTTATATATAGATTCAGTCATGCTTTTTCTATATGTGGTTTGTGAAATCTGTTGTGACTAGTTAAGGTTGTTTTGCAAGTTAATCTTCTGCTGCAATATTGCTTGAGAGTATATTGTCGTCGTTGGATAGGTTGTAACAATAGTCTTGTGTGTTGTTAACGTAGAGAAGATAAGTTATCAATTACTTTAGAACTTAATTTGTGTAGAATTGAATATCCTCCAATTGTTGGTTTGGGACGTGAAACCCTCAATTGCGTAATAAAAAGAGTCGAAAACATAATATAAGAACTTGGTACAAGAGGGATTCCTGACGCTTTGCCGTTTCTCTCTACTGATAAAATCCTGCAACTTTTCATAATCTTTAGTTTAAATTACAGATTTAATCTTTTCTTCAATAAAGTTATTGCTAAACGTTTTTGCTTGAGTAAATTAGTTCATGTGACCATCTCTCTGAGGAATCGACACCCCAACTATACTACGATAACCGCAAGACATATTGTAAGAGTTTGTATATTAAATAGTAATATGAATCCACATAGGAAATGTAAAGGGAATATGAAAAGTTTATAAGTGGACTTTGCACACTTATATTAAATTGGATGATAAGGCTTGGGCTTGGGCTTGGGCTTGGGTGTATGGTTTGGATGTATGGTTGGCATGATAATTAATATATATATTTAATATATATTAATTGGTCAAAAGATGGGCCTTGGGCCTTGGGGCTCTTGGGCTCTTGTGATTAATTAGCCTCCATGGAATAATTTTCTGTTTTGTTTATTTTTGGATTTAAATCTTAATTTAAATCAAAAGAACACAACTCTACTCAAAGGTCATCAACACTGCATCAGTCTCCAACTGCTTCTAACTGTCTATTTATATAGAACAGTGTGTATTTGAAGAGATATACTTTTTATGAAAAACGTGGATTATCACATCTGATCTTTGGAAACGAAATAAAAAAGATATTGAGTAGATTCGCCAGGGGTCGATTTCGGTGCAGAATTTCGACTTCAGATTGTTGAATCCTGGTGGCAGACGTCCGTAGAACTACAAGCACAAGAGTAGGGACGAAATTCTGCTATAGGACATAGCGTTACGCTAGCCTCAATCTCAAGTCTGTGAGTTTTTGTATTTTGATTACTTGAATTGTAAGTTCTGTCTTTGGTTTGGTTTGTAATTTTATTTATAAGTTTCTGATATTGTTTGTAAAGATTCTGTTTCAATAAGATTATCACATTCGTTGATTGTTTCAGTTAACACATATTTGGGCGTAATCACTTACCATGCTTGGAATGAAGCTTGAATGGATAAAAAATGACTTGAAAAATGAAGATAAGAGAATAAATTAGCATGAGAGGGTCCTCTTTTTTGCTCTTCACGTTTTTGGTGAAAGAGAGAGTGAATAGTGCTTTATTTATATGCAAAAAGCTGATTTTTTTTTGTAATGAAATGAGTTGCTAAGATTGTGCCACATCACCCAATTCTAGACTCTACTCGAAATTCACTGAAACAGCCACATAAATCACTATTTTGGACCTATTTCTGACTCAAATTTGGAAAAATGTCCAACATAGAAGTTATAGATCTCAGCCTTAACTTTTTGAAAATATAAAATTCATAAATATCAGAGATTTTCTGAAAATGTTATGGTCTAAATACTAATGACTGTACGAAATAGAACATATAATAAATTATATACCGGAATTGCAAAGAATTTATCGAATATTCAAAAAGTAATTCATGAGTACACGCACTTTTGAACTTGATTTATATCATGTATTATGCCACCTATAATATAATAAATTTCGATCTGTAAATTGAAATATTACGACCAAAAGAATAAGTTGTCAGTAAATTTTCAATTATCGCCATACTAAACCAAGTTGTCCACTATTTTTCGTTTACTGACTGAAATTCAGTCGGCAAAAATATACTTTACCTATCGAATTGAAAACCCTATATAAAAAAAAAATATCTTCTTCCCCAATTCACTATGTGGTCTCTCTCTTTCTTTTCTCTCTCTGCTACATTTTCTCTCTCTCTGGCCGATTCTTGAGGAAATTTGGGGATTTCTAGAAATTTCAAAATTTCAAGGTAAACATCTTTAATTTCTTGTTTCTTTTGAAGTAATGAACTTAGTATTGGAAAATGGAATTTTTTGATTAAATTTATTTTGATAAAATGTGAAATGAGTTTATGGATTGTTTTGATTTCATAGATTAAGAAGAATTTCTTCTTCTTTTTTTTTTTTTTTTGGATTTCAATTTTTTTTTAAAGAGTAGTAATAGCGTGTAGAAATTTGTTTAAAGAGTAGTAATAGCATGTATAAATTTGTTTAAAGAGTAGTAATAGCAATTAGAAATTTGTTTTGAGGTGCATTGGTTGTGATATTGCGCTCGGGTTGAGTTTTAACAATTGATTTTTAAAAGAATAGTTAAAACGAGGTGAATTGGTTCATATTCACATTTTGGTTCCATCTGTGACTAGGTTATGTTATTTATATTTGTGTGTGTTTTGTATTGTGATTGGTGGTTAGGCCTGAAACGGAGTTTGGAGAGGCACAAGTTGTGCAATAGATATGAAAAGTTTATTTAAAGTGCTTGTTTTATGTAATAAAATTTTGGATTATCATAGTTATAGAGGAAAATCAGTCAAATTTTTGATAGATTAAATAGTTATGTTGTATGTATAGGTTAAAATAAGTAACTACAGATGAAAATGTAATTTTGCAGTCTAAGGTAATCTATAAAAAGAATTATTTCAAAATCATCTCAATCCCAATTTCCTTAGTTGGAAGTTCTGAGGCACCCAATAAAAAAAGGGGAGAAGAAATACCATCTATGTCATATGGAATCATTTTAGATAGAAACAATCAAATGATTTGTTTAAAGTTTAATTCAATTAAACTTATTTTAAATTTGTTTCATTTAACTATTGAATTGAAATGTGCATTATGATTATGTTGATGAACTATTGTAATCGCATTAATGTTACTAGATAGTTAGTTTGATTAAAATTAATTTATACATGATTTTCACTACAAAAATTATGTCATTTAGCGTCGAAAATAATCGACGCCAAAAGTCACACGTTTGACGCAAATGAAAAATAGCGTCGACAAATTTAGACGCCAAAATTGGACGCCAAAAAGTGGACGGGAACGATATTTAGCGTCGAAACAGAGATGTTCGACGCTAAAAACTGTCTGTTTGCGTCCAATTTATTTCGACGCTAAATAAAAGTTCATGACGCTATAGTTCATGTATTGCGACGAACGAAATAATTCGACGCTAAAAATTAGACTTTTAGCGTCGAACCGAAACAACGCTAAAATAAATTAAAAAATAATATTTGTATACTTACAGCGGCAATTTTTAAACTTTTAGCGTCGAAATATTCGACGCCAAAAACACATTTAGCGTCGAATAATTCGACGAAAATAGTTAAAAAAATGTTTTTTTTTAAAAAAAAATATTAATTTACATAATTTTGCTCTAAAATAATTAATTTAATATTTTAAAAAATTTTATTATTTGAAAAAAAAAATTCTGATTAATAACACAATTAAGAAATATTTTAATAATTATTTTATTATTATAATGAAAATTTATTAAAAAAAAATACATATTATATTAAAACTATCTGTTCAGAATGTTTATACAAATGAATATAAAATTCATTGCTATTGTGATGGAGGAGCTCGAGTCCAATGCACCCTGACCGAGTGAGGCCTCCAACATCTCCCGGAAAGTCCGGTCGAATTGCTCCAACTTCTTCTCATGGTCCACCTTAACCTGTTGTAGCTCCTCCTTAGTCTTCTTCAGCTGGTCTTGGGTGGTGGATAGCTGGTCTTGGGTGGTGGCTAGCTGGTCTCGAAGACACTAGTCATTGTCCGAATAAACAGTAGTGCGTGCAGATGATGTCGGCTTCTTACGAGTGCTAAGGCCGACGTTGTAAGCTGTCTGGTTCTTGAAAACCAATTACGACAACTGCTCATCTAGTATCGAGTCGGACCCAGTCTCCTGAGTTTGATGTTAGAGCTCCACCATTTCGTTCTGTTTAAAAAAAATAAGTTAATGTTAGAATTTGAAAAAAAAAATTGAATTTAAAATAATAATTATTTTATTTTAAAAACTTAAACTTACATAGCAACGTTCAGCTTCTTCATTTATCCATTTGTTCTTCTCATTATAATGCGTCTCTCGGAAAAAATCTGGAAATGATTGCACCTCACATGTGCTACTCTGTTAAAAACAGAAAATACATTTAGTATTACTCCACATTAATAAAAATAATGAACTGTTAAATTTCACGTTATGATATATTTACCTCAGAATGCTCGACATGATGTTGGATAAATGGCTTCGAACCTCCACGGTGGTTAAAACATAAGTGACTTCGATTTTTCACATTTGTGTGACATTTATCCTGCATTTAACAACACTGTAAGTATCGAAAACAAAGAGAATTATAAATTTCTGTTTATTTTAAAATTTACCTCGTGTTTCTTGCTAGACCAAAGCTCACACAAGAATGTCCAGTCTTGCTCCTCTATAAAATCAGGCTTATATTGTGGAGCATCCGAAGGTCCATGTTGGTCGACTATTGGTTTCAAGACTTTTGTCCTATAATCCTTATAACTTTTCCCCATGTGGTAGTCAATATACTGTTGGACATTGACTTTGGTAAGATCGAAGTGGAACCACTCCTGCAGGAATAGCAACCAAGTAAAAATGAGTATAAAATAAAAATTTTAACTAACAAACAATATCGAAAACTTAGTACCGTAAGGAAACTCACAAGTAGGGAAAGGAAGAGCTGGTTGATTTTCGTCTCCCACAGTATCTTTCTCCAAGAAACGTAGTTTTTGGGAGTTTCAAACCGAGCTGCAGCACCTATGGCTGTAGTAAACGCTAAATTATGTTGTCCGACTTGTCTTTGTCCATCATTTGATATCTCAATTCGGATACGACCGTGAGCCTTAACGTACTTAACCAACCCCAGGCCACGGGTACGTCCTCGACCCTTCGCTGTACTCGAGTCACTTGTGCTAGCAGAGACTCCAGCAGGGGCATCTGTCCTTGCAGATGTAGATGGAGTCGCATTAGCCCGTCTGCGATTGCCCCGTGCCATCTGCAAAATAACAATTCTGACACTATGAATGACAAACAAAATAATCATAATGATGCTAATGACATTTCAATATTTTAACAACCATATAAACTTTTATCATTACACATGGACTGCTCAATATAAATGATTAGATTCTAACTGTCAACATCAGCCTATTGATTAGTTTCTTGTATGATCAAAAGGCTTCAAGTTTCTTGTATGATCTCTGCAACGATGATCTAAATAAATGCATAGATAAAACAACAGGAATAATATCCTACTTCAAATGTACAAACAATCCAACAATATGATATACATGTTATCACTTATTTGATACATTAAAAATAAGCTTCAAAATCTGAAAGATATAGATACGGCGTTTAATTAGATACCTTACGAACTTAAAACTTGAACCAAAATCGAATGGGAACAATTCCTTCATTTCTAACATATCACAAGGATTCCATAACAACATACATTCATTAACATCACAATATTAACATTTAATCAACATTAATACTCAACATTTGAGTATAAACATATATGTTCATACCCATTGCATCACTTGAACTGACTGTTCTGGTTCCAGAACAGCAAGCTGCTGTACTGGAAGAACCAGAACAGCAGCAATGCTGCTGTATTGGAACCAGAACAGCAGCAACTGTTTCTGTTCTGGAACTTGTGTATATTTATTCATGATCTCTGTTACATATGTGACTTAAGTGTCCTGATCACTTGTAAACTCAGGACTCAAAAGAAATGGAAAGAGTTGCAGATTGAGGTGGCTAAATTACTTGAAACCAGATATTAAATGTGGGAACTTGACTCCAGAGGAGTAGTTTTTGATCCTTGAATTCCATTCTAAGTAGGGTAACAGGTGAAATGTAACAGAATTTTTACTAATGTAAGTTCTAATTAGTTTCAATTTTTATGTGGTGATACTTTTAACTACTTTTAGGTGCTAAAAAATTGCAGAATGTTTGCCAGGAAGAACAGACAATGAAATCAAGAATTATTAGAGAACAATGGTGCAAAAAGAGGCACACCAACAGTGAGACAATTTTTGAAGCTGTTAGGTGTTACTGGATGCCAAAATTTAAGTGGGTTGAGGCTAGAAGCAAGAAATTAAACAAGGATTTAGAGTACCAAAAGTGAAACACATGGAAATTAAACAAATGAAGTTAAATATACACAAGTTGGAGCATCCAAATAAATAAACCCAGCAAGCAAGAACCAAAAAAAATTCGTTTAAGTGCAAACCCAAACAAAACTAAATAAACAAATGAAGTTAAATATAAACTGGAAATGAACAAACCCAAACTCAACTAAGTGCAAATTCAAAAATTCGATAATCCAAGAACCAAAAAAATGAAGTCAAGTCTCACATGCAAACAGTAAAAAAAATTGAAGTCAGGTATCACATGTCCAAATTCGAAAATCCATAGAACCAAAAAATGAAATTACTTGCTTACTTACTTCAGTTGTTCGCAGAAGCAGAAGAAAATGAATTCGCGGAATAATGGTGTTTGAAGAAGAAGCAGAACAAAATGAATTCCCAGAAACCGAATTAGGGATTTTAATAAACATTTAGCGTCGCAATATTAATATTTTAGCGTCGAAAGTTTCGACGCTAAAATTTGGCGCCTAACAAAAAATTAGGGTAATTTTTTTAGGGAAATTTAATTTTAATAATTAACGTCGAAAAAATAAATGGACGCTAAAAGTCTCACATTTAGCGTCGATACACTTAATTCGATGCTAAATGTCAAACTTTTAGCGTCCATTTTGGTATTCGACGCTAAATGTTAGAGTTTTAGCGTCAATGTAGTTGGTCGACGCTAAATGTTAGACTTTTAAATAATGATAATAATAATATTAATGATAACAAAAACAACCATTCAACAATGATATAACAGTCATTCAAAACAACAACAACAACAACAACAACAAATGTTCATCCATGATGATAATAATTCAAAACAACAACAAGCATCCAAGATTAGTCACTATTATCTTCGGTATTTGAGGATTCTTGACTGGACTCTAACTCATCTTCAATTTCAAATTCTTCTTCATTTGCTGCTTCCACGCTAACTTGAGAATGAGGAATTATCTCAACATCTGTATTTTCTCGAGTTAACGTGATATTTTCAGGAACGGTGACATTTGGTAAATGAAAAATTTGTTCAGGAGCTTCAAAGTTGTCAGAGAGTTGTTGTGCTTCATCTGAAATTTCAACACCGTCTTTCTCCTGCGTGTCCCAAATACCCCTATGTTGTAACTTTTCTACCACCATCCATCCATTTCCTAGCTTTGGATCAGATATATATATCACAGACCGTGCTTGGGTACAAAAAATGTATGGATCATTCTTGTACCAATAACGTTGAATATTAATGCACACAAAAAATTTAATAATGTAATATTTAAAACTATATAGTACCTCTCAATGGGATACATCCATCTGTAATGGACATGACCTCCCTTCCTAGCTTCAGCCGGTAAATGCACAGCCAGATGTACCATCACATCAAAAAGCGGGTGGCAATATTCACTCCAGCTTGCACAAGATTATCACGATTCCTCGCTCAAGTTCGTCAATAACATATGTGGTTAATGTCTTCTGACACAATTGTTTAAAAAAGCCACATAGATCAAGTACGACGTCGCATACATTCGGGGGCAGATAAGGTCGAATGCCAACAGGAAGGAGAATCTCCAGAAGCACATGACAATCGTGACTCTTTAACCCCGTTATTGTATCATCTCTGACCCAACACCCAATATTCGATGCATAATCATCAGGAAATTTAACCATTTTCAGCCAATCACATAATGATTTTCTCTCTGATTGAGTTAGCACGTAACTAGCAGGTGGCTTAATAAGTCCTCGAGGAGTGACCTGTAAATGCAATTCACTGCGAATTCTAAGTTCTTTTAGGTCCAATCTAGCATTTACAGTGTCTTTTGTCTTACCCGGAATATTGAAGAGTGTGCCCATTAAACTCTTGCATATGTTTTTTTTTCTATATGCATTACATCCAAATTATGTCGCAAACTTAGAGTCCCTCAATATTATAACTCAAAGAAAATACTCTTTCATGTCCAATTCAATTCTTCAGGTTCAAGTTTTCGATTTTTATCTCTATTATTAGGATGTTTTCCTGGTGTGATGTCTCTGAGATGTTGATGTTGGCAAAGTACGTCGAATCCAGACAATGGACTGGCCATACTCTGAGGTTTTTGTTGATCGTTTAATAATTTACTCATCCGCCAAGGATGACTTTACTCAAGAAATCTCATGTGCCATGTGTATCCTATTTGATTCTGTAATCGTTGCGAAGGTGTTTGACCCGCACAAACTGGACATGCCATTTATACCTTAGTGCTCCACCTAGATAATGAACCATAAGCTAGAAAATCATTAATGGTCCATAATAATGCGGCATGCATATGAAAATACTGCTCGGAAGGTGCATCATAGGTATGCACACCCACATTTCATAATGTTTGTAACTCCCCGATCATTGGTCTCAAGTAAATATTCATATCTTTACCAGGGGAACGTGAACCAGGGATAAGCAATGACATAAACATGAACGGATCATTCATACATTTCCATGGAGGTAAGTTATATGGAATAACAATAACGGGCCACATGCTGTAAGAGTTGTACATATTCCCAAACGGGTTAAAACCATCAGAGGCAAGACCTAACCTGACATTACGGGGGTCCTCAGCGAAACGAGGGTACATGTCATCAAATTCCTTCCACTCGATTCCATCTGCAGGATGTCTAAATATGCCCTCTGCACCGATCATCTTTTCATGATGCCACATCATGTCAGTTGTTGTGTGTCGTGACATGAACAACCTCTGCAGCCTGGGCATTAATGGGAAATATCGTAATATATTTTGAGGCACTTTCTTCCCCATACCATGGACTTTGTACCAATTTTCACCATATATTGGACAATATTCAAGTGATTCATACTCGGCACAAAATAATACACAGTCATACTTACAAGCATGAATGGATTCATATCTCATTCCCAGATCACACAGCATTTTCTTTGCCTCGTAATACGACTTAGGCAATTCGCTTCCAACCGATAACATTTGCCCCAGTAACTCTAGCATCATATCAATACTTTTGTTGGTCATTCTGTTGATCACTTTAATGTGTAATAATTTCACAACGAAATTCAAGATCGACATTCCAACACCTTCAAATGGAATTTTTTTTGCCTTATCAAGTAGTTCACTAAATAAATTTTGATCATTTTCACTTAACATTAGCATGTCACCACTAACACTATGACCAAGTTGTGGACATTGTAAGTCATGCAAAGCATTGGTTATCTCATCGTTTGCTGGTTGATTGTAACTACTGCTCCCTTCACCGGAATCAATAAACCGTGATTGAGAATTATACTGCTCACCGTGATAAATCCAAGTACGGTAAGTTGGTGATATTCCCGACATGTATAAATGATTATGAACTTCATCTAACCGTTTCCTTTTCCTATTCAAACAATTTGTACATTGACACCGAACACGACCTTCTGCACCAATGTGTTGCTTTGTCGATTCCATGAACTCATACACCCCATTACGGTATTCAACACTCAATCTATCCACCGAGCTCATCCAATTTCTATCCATTTCAGCCAAATAGCTAAATATAAAAATATATTATTAAACATCATATTATACTCATCAACATTACCAATTCATTAATTATTTATTTAAACATACACATATATATTTAGTTGATTAATTAATTAGTTTACAGAATAAAATATATTTAGTTATTTAACTAATCTACGTATATGAATCATAAACCACTAACACAAAGTATATAATAAACATAATCATAAAAAATGAAAACCATATTTTTTTACAAAGAATAAACTGATATACTTAAGTGAGATATAAAATTATTCTTTGCAAATATAAAGAAAAATAATAAAGATATATGAAAGAAGATTTACCTTATGAAAAATTAATTATAATTTTATTTAAAATTTGTAGGAGAGTTGTGAGGTTGAAGATGAGAGAGTCTCATATTACAGAGGATGAGATTGAATAGGATGAGAGAAAAAACAGAGGGGGGAGAATGGTTGGTGGCATTCTGCATTTTAATCTATTTTTAGCGTCAAATTACTTATTTCGACGCTAAATGTCCGTTTTTTAGCGTCGAAATTAAATTTGGACGCTAAAGATTAACGGATTGTCGGTGGTATCGTCATAAACCTTTAGCGACGCAACTTATTCAACGTTAAATGTCAACTTTTCGACATCGAATACGGTTTTCGATGCTAAAAGTATAAAATTTAGCGTCGCAATTTATATCGACGCGAAAGATTATGGGAATAGTTGAAAACCTTTAGCGTCGATAATTTTTCGACGCTAAAGGTTGTACTTTTAGCGTCAGGTTTATATTCAACGTTAAAAGTAGACAATTTGGCATCGAATATGGATTTCGACGCTAAAATATTGAGATTTTGCGCCGACTGTTATTTTCGACGCTAAAAGTAATTATTAGCGTAGAAATTATCTTCGACGCTAAAGTTTTGGACCCTAAAAATACATTTTCTTGTAGTGTTTTCTGATTATATTCTAACAAATACGACTAGAGGTACTGATTATGCCCAAAAGTTACTTGCGGTTATCGCAGTATAGCTGGATTTTTGATTCATCAGAGAGATTGTTACAAAGGAACTAATTTTTTAACAAAAACATTAACAATAACTTAATTTAAAGAAAAATATTTAATTGGCAAATTAAAATAAAAATTATGAAAAATACGTGAGGATTTTCAATAGAACAATGCAGCAAAGCGTCAATAATCCCTCTTGTATTAAGTTCTTATATTTAATATTTGATTTTTTTATTACTTAATTGAGGGTTTCACTTCTCAAATCAACAACCGGAAAATAAATTAATTTAGAACATATTAAATCATATTGTAATTGGTATATTATTTTCTCTATCTTAAAAGAAAAATATATCATTATTATGATCTACTAACGTCGATAATATCCACAAAGGCAATACTGTAGCAAAAGATTAACTCACAAAATAACAATATCAATCACAACTGGATTCTCCAATCACACATAGAAAAAAGCAAGACTATT